>VNJS01015763.1:0-18928 GCA_008042575.1 Drosophila watanabei
AGTCCTCTACAGAAACATTTATTTTACTGAGACAGGCAGGAGAAAGGACGGGGCCTGGAGGCCGGGATTTTGCTTGGTGCGAAAGTAGGGAAACGGTGAGGGTCAAATCTTTTGACCACGAAGCGGGGCCGGTACCGCAAGCCGAGTACCGGTTCCCGTTCCGATTTTCCGAAAGGGGGGGGGGGGCCTGGGGTGAGAGCTGCCGGCCACGCCGTCCATGTACCGGCCGCGCTGGGTTCCCAGCGGAGAGGCGATCCCGCTAGCCGGGTATCTCTGCCCCGCCCCGGGCGAAATGGGGCATGCCGGGATCGGAAGGCGCCGGTCCCGCAAGCCGAGTACCGGTTTCCGCTCGATTTCCGGAAGAGAGACCCGGGATGAGGGCTGCCGGCCACGCTGTCCGTTTACCGGCCGCCCTGGGTTCCCGGGAAAGGGGCTCCGAAGCGGAGAGTTGATCCCGCAAGCAGGGTATCTCTTCCCCGCCCCGGGCGAAATGGGGCCTGCCGGGGTCGGAAGGCGCCGGTCCCGCAAGCCGAGTACCGGTTTCCCCCCTCGACTCGGGGAAGGGAAAGACGAAGGATTGCCGGCCACGCTGGCCGTGTACCGGTGGCCCTCGGATTCCAGAGAGGGGTGTGCCCAGAGAGTGATCCGCCGTGAGACAAGAATATTCCGCTAGTATGTCCATTGTTTAAGTCCAGATTTTATTTACATTATGTGGTAATCCTAACTATTTCCTATCATCTCCTAGCCCAACGCACTCGAAATTTCCCTACACCCAATAGGGTTGGCCCTTGGCCAGCTCACCAGCCTTTTACTCCGACTCCATGTGGCTCGCGGCCGGCAGCGAGGTGGAGGTAATATTCCTTGGTTGTTTCCGATACACGTCTGATGCTTTCGGCTGCTCTCGAACGAATTCCCAAGGTCCGGTGCGCTAAGGCCTTCGTAGGCTTCCTCTGCCGGCGACCCCTGGCGTCGGAAGCGTCCTCTGCTCTCGGCGTTGGAGAGCTTCGGGTTGGATCGAACTTCGGCCGCTCTCTTTCTCTCTGCCCTTGATCCGGCTGCGGCTGGCTCGGTCGATCCCGCCCTGCGTCGAGTTTTGTCGCTGCTTTTCTTCTGCATGCTCTGCCGTTGTTCTGGGGCTCGGCTGCGGGCGTCGAAGTCGCTGGCTCGGTCGATCTTGGTCTGCGCCGAGTTTTGTCGATGTTGCTTCGGCCGACTCTCCCGGCCTCTGTCGCTGTTCTTGGGCTCTGTCATGGACTTCTGTTGGTTCTCTTCGGTTCTGCCGGTCCCTTCGTTTCTCTTCGGCTCTGCCAGTCTCGTCGTTTCTCTTAATAGATAAACTTTGTGCCTGCGTTTGGGCTTCTCTTCCCTCTCCTATTTACATGTGCCCTTTGTGGGTCTTTCATTGTATCGGTGTGTTTCTACTTTAACTTATATGCTAACTTATATCCTATTAGGGGTTATATACAAGGACTATATATATATGTACATGTTATGGCTACGTTGTGAGGCTCCCTCACATCGTCTTTTTCTCTCAAATGGGAATAACTCACCAAAAGGTTATGGGCCCAGGGCACACATACATACATATATAGGCCACGCGGTTTTTGAAGAAAAGAAAATTTCAATAGTTGTGAAATAGAAGCGGCGTTTGCATTACGAGTGCAAGCGGTGAGTTGGAATTGGAATCGGATCGCTACAAAGAAAGCTTCAGCATGAGTGCGCTTTACCAAATAGACAAATTGGAGGAAAAGAACTATGATTCTTGGCGTATACAGATGCGCAGCGTACTGGTACACGCGGAGCTGTGGGACGTGGCGTCAGGCGAGTTAAAACTGGAGGATGCCGGTGAAAACTCAAATTGGCAAAGCCGTGACAGTAAGGCTCTGGCCATGATCACCCTCAGCGTTAAAACTTCGCAGCTGAGATACATAAAAACGTGTACGACATCGTTTGAGGCCTGGACAAAACTGAGGGAGGTGCATCAACCAAGTGGGCTAGTAAGAAAAGTATCGCTCTACAAAAGATGGAGGATGCCCAAAATGTTTCTAGTCACCTGAATGCATTCAGCGAGGTTTTGGATCAGCTATGGTCGGTGGGAATGTAGATAAGTGAGGAGCTTCGAGCTATATTCCTTCTATCGAGTCTTCCAAAGGAGTACGAAAATTTTGTGGTAGCCATCGAGACGCGCGACACATTGCCGGAATTCGAGGTACTGCGAATCAAGATCAAGGAAGAGAGAGAGAGACGATCTCAGTCTGCATCGAGCGACATGCATGCACAGGCTTTTGTTGCAAACACGAAAAGCCAGTTTCCAAAAAGAGTTGTAAGAATGTCATTTGCTATAACTGTGGCAAGCGAGGGCATGTCAAGGCTGAATGTCGATCGGATGGATCCGAGAAGAAGAAGCAGGCTCCAACTGTTCAAAAACAGTGCAGCTTATTGGGAGCTCTGGATGCGGATAGCTTTGGCCGCACAAAGTGGTGCTTGGATAGCGGAGCTACAAGCCATATGTGCTGTAACGAGAGTTTGTTTACAACCCTGGAGAAGCACACTGAGACGATTGGATTAGCTGGAGACGGATTTCTGAAGGCGGAAGGAAAAGGAATGGTCAAGATAAAGACGGATCGATACATCCTTGTACTAAACGATATACTATTTGTTCCTACCATGAAGGGAAACTTCATGTCCGTAAGTCAAACCGTTTCTAAAGGCAATTTGGTGCATTTTAACGAAAGGCATGCAAAGATCATCCAAAACGGTGAGTGTATATTCCAGATAAAGAAAATTGGAAATCTATATACATTCGAGGGAAAGTCCAATCAGTGCTTTGCGGCTGCCAGTGCCGATGGTAGTTTATGGCTCAAGCGATATGGTCACATTAGTTATCTCAGTCTGGCTGATCTCGTGAAGAAGAGAATGGTGCGTGGAATGGAGGCTTGTAATTTCCCGCAAAATACATCCTGTAAGACTTGCATGTTGAGCAAAATACATGTTCAGCCACTTCCACATAAAACTGAAAGCAGAGCCAGTGAAATATTAGAACTTATTCATGCAGACGTATGCGGCCCTTTTAGTACAAGATCTCTGGGCGGAAATCGATATTTTCTGACGTTTATTGATGACAAGTCACGTCGCATATTTGTTTACTTTCTGAAAGGCAAAGACAAGGTATTCTCTTAGTTCGTAGAGTTTAAGGAACTCGTGGAGAGGCAAACTGGAAAGCTTCTGAAGTGCATACGAAGCGACAACGGAAAGGAGTTTGTTAATGCAACCTTTGACAAGTTTCTCAAAGCGAATGGGATCAGGCGGCAACTGACCCGTACAGCCCACAACAAAACGGAGTAACAGGGAGGGTCTGGCGGAGTCCTTATGGGGAGAGGCTATATACACAGCCGTGTATCTGCGGAACAGAGCCCCTACGAACGCGCTGAGAGATATGACCCCGATGGAAGTATGGACCGGTAAAAAGCCATCTATATCTCATTTTAAAATTTTCGGTTCTTTAGCAGTTGCACTTGACAAGGGCCATAACCGAAGCATGTTCCAGATAAAGGGAAAAGAATACCGAATGGTCGGTTATTCTCGAACAGCCAAAGGGTATCGGCTATACGACTCAAGCACAGGACAAGTCATCGAAAAGAGGGACGTACTTTTCGACGAGTAAGCTGATAACCTGGCAAAAGATGCTGGATTCGTATTGTTTTATCTACCACAAGCTAGTGTGAGTTCAGACGGGCAATTAGAGGATGAGAGGGACAACTGCAGCAACAATGTAAGCTCAGATGGCAAAGTCAACCCCAGTTTGCAGGAATATGCCAGTTCGGATGACGAAAGTTCGGACGACGATCAAGACGAGGTCGGCATAAAAAATGGTCGCAGCAGCGACGAGTTCATCAGCGCAGAGGAGGTCGATAGCGCGGTAGATGAGGACACCGGAAGGGATGAGCACAACGCACAGGATGGAAAACGAGTGGGTCCTGGCAGACCTAAGCTAATTCGCACGGACGCCCGCGAAAGCAGTACAATGTCTTAGGAGCGGCAATTGGCAGCAATGTATTCATTCCGGTAAGCTACGAAGAAGCAATTAGATGTCCTGATTCGGAATTATGGTTGGAGGCGATGAATCGAGAGTACGAAGCTCTAATGAACAACCAGACATGGCAGATAGTAGATCTCCCTAAGACAGAACGCGCGATAGGCTGCAAATGGACTGTGAAGAGGGATGCCGTTGGGCAAGTGCAGCGGTATAAGGCACGTCTAGTAGCCAAAGGCTGTTCACAGCAGTATGGAATCAATTATGCTGAGACTTTTTCACCTGTTTGTCGGATGGAAAGTATTCGTTTCATACTTGCCCTGGCTGCACAGTTAAAATTATATTTGCACCAGATGGATGTCTGTACGGCTTACCTAAATAGCGATTTAACAGACACCGTGTACATGAAACAACCAAGCGGATTTCTTGCCAAAGATCACGCGGACGGCGTGCTGTTGCTAAAGAAGGCAATTTACGGCCTTAAACAGTCTGGCAAAAAGTGGAACTGTAAATTAGATGGAGTTCTGCGTAGTATTGGCTTTAATCCATGTACAACCGAGCCATGTTTATACATGAATACAAGTGGACAGCATCTTTCACTTGTTCTTGTATACGTGGACGACCTGATCATAGCCTGTCAAGATAAAAATGATCTCATTGGCATAAAAAGCAAAGTCGCCCAATCATTTGAATGTGTTGATCACGGACAGTTCCACATGTTTCTTGGACTGAAAGTTCATCGAGAAGGCGAACTGGGCGAGATAAGGCTAAGTCAGAGCCTGTATATTGAGAATCTGCTTCAGCGGCACGGCATTAAGGAGTGTAGAGCAGCTACAACTCCACTGGATGCAGGATTCCAAATAACATACGAGAAAGAGGGATGCGAAACAGTCAGCGAGCAAGGATACAAAGCGGTCTTAGGCGAACTCATGTGGCTGGCGCTATCATCAAGACCAGATATATTACATTCTGTATCTAAATTGGCGCAGCGCAACAAGGACCTCCACAGTGTGCATTGGACAGGGGTAAAGCATGTCCTGAGGTACTTGGCATCGACAAAGGACCTAAAATTGCATTACAAGAATTGTAATGAGGCTTTGACTGATTACGTGGACGCAGACTGGGGAGGCGACAAAACTAATAGAAAATCATATACTGGATACCGTACAACACTAATTTTGCCGTCGGCAACAAGACATTTCGATTTGGTTGCTAAGGTTGCCAGACAGTTTTCGGAACAAGTCGTTAAACAACACTCAGCTATAAATACCTATTTAATGCAAGCCTTAGCATAAATATTGTACAATGAAGGTTCAGTAATGTTTTCTTTAATAAATCTAGCTAATTTTATAAAGTAAATGATACAAGTGCTGATCAAATTTACTTAAGACCACTGGAAATAAAACTGCATGCAAGCTGACAGCCTCTTCATGTAAATAAATGAATTAAATAAGCAATTGCCGCCCTTATTTGGCTCCCAAAATAAATAATATAACAGCTCAAACACTTTTTAGCATTCTGCCAACTATTCAAACCAACAACGCCAGCTCTTTAAGCAACAAAAAATATTAAACATTCCGATAACAAAACGATACAAAAAATTACTCGAGAACCAGAGCAGCTAAAATCGAAATCGATAGATTTTGGCCAAGTCGAAATCGAAAACATATTTCGAGAACCGGAGCAGGCCTAAATATATATGTGTAAAATTAGGACAATACTGGGTTCCCAGCCACCAGGGCATCGATGGTAACGAAACCGTGGATGAACTTGCAAAGGAAGGCGTCGGACTGGCGAGTGAAAGAACAGAAAATGTTCAGGTTTCCCTAAGAACGCTCCAAAGTAAGCTAGAGGGAAAGGCGAACGAAAGAGCAAAAAGCAAATGGAGGAGAAACTCCAATACCTGCGAAATATCAAAGATCATGTGCAGAGAGCGCAACGAAAAACTTAGTTACTACGTGCTGCATCTTCAACGGAAAGATTGCAGACTGTTAGTAGGAATTCTCACAGGTCACTGCCTGACCGCGACACATGCCGTCAAGCTGGGCATCACCGAAAACGCGAACTGCCGAAAATGTGATGAAACCGGGTCAACCGAAACCCTGGAGTATCTCATTTACACATCTCCGGCGCTAACAAGGTCAAGATTAAGACACCTAGGTGTTCTGGCTCAGGCATCACTGGAAGATGCCTCCAAGAGAAAGCCACTGGCCTTCTGGCCTTCGCAAAAGACACCTTGATCTTTAAGGACTTTGAAACTCGCATTAAAAATCTCTAGGTCCACACTAGAAGAGTCCGGCCAACTAAGGGCCATTTTTGGCCTCTGCTTGGCCCCATGAGGGCCGCCCGACGTAATCTAACCTAACCTAGCACAATTTTAATAAATTTCAAATTACATTACATACCTGGTTTAATTTATTATGAAAGATATGATGATATGATATGGTAATTCCATAATCACAAAAATAACAAAAACTCGAAGCCATCAACTTATGCAACTGTGAACCTAAACACGGCGAATGCTGCTGATTTTTTATTTTTGTAACGATGTAGTATATGACAATGCTTTGACTTCAACTTCTGATTTGTTTAAAATCGAAAGCAGAGCCTAGATCATGTTAAGTGAAATTTACTCACTTCAAATTGTTAAACACACATAGAACTCGTAGTAGATACTAGCCTATCACTCTTGCGGTTGATTTAAGAACCACCCAAACAAACTCTCTTTTTCTTTTGGGGCTGAGTTAAGGGTCACCAAAGCAGTGAAGGGGGCATTTCCGACCCTTTATAGCACAAACGGGCAAAAACGTCTGTCCGTTTTTCCATTTAAATGCAAACTAGTCTCTCAGTTTTGATTTTTGTTCAACTAATTTATATTCATATAAAGAGATATAAATAAGGACAACACAAAAATTCACCAACAAAACAATTGTTTGTGCCCAGACAGTGTGAATCAATTCATTCTATTCTCACAGAAAGAAATACGTATTTTTCAACTGCTCCCTGATTATTAATAATCTTAATAATTGTGGTGCAAAATATATTTTCCTGCAAAGTATACGCAGTTTTTAATGTAATTTGACAAAAACATTAATGAAAACATTTTAAAAATATTTTAAAGTGCGAAAATTATTGTTGTAAGCGCGCAAAGAAACACAAGAAAACAAAACACTCAAAGTTTTACACTCCAAAAGAAACACAATAACACTCAAACCGACGGGAACAAGGAGGAGCACTAAAGGCATATAATTTGTCAAGCCCACACAAATGGCTCCAGGACCAGCAAAGGGCAGCGCGAAGCAATGTCAATGGACTTAAAGAAGGATCGGCCTTCCGATGCGCCGTGTCCAAAATTGCTCGATATAATCGAGCCCAAGTTGGCTGAACAAACAGCTAGCATTATGGACGCTATAACCGCAGCGGTTCAAACTTCTAAAACCGAATGTTGCATAAGCTGAACGAAAAGGTGAATGTGATGAGTGAGACGATAGAAAAACTGACTCAATGGGTGCTCCAGCTGGAGTAAGAAGTCGCCGGGGTAGAGCAGCTGAAGACACGGATGTTGCTGTTAGAGGCCAATGCCCAAAAAGCTCAACATCTGGGCGGTCGTCTTGGTGAAGTGGAGGCACAGGTGGCTACACAGGCCAACGCCAGCATTGCTGCAGACCTGCGAGTCCACGGAGTACCCTATGATGAAGGGGAAAATCTCAAATCACTGATCCACACCCTATGCTTTAACCTGAAACTCACGCCACCTCCTAGGATCCGTGATATTTTTCGGATAAAGCCGAGGAGCTAATCCAGCCGTGGATCCGACCATCGTAATCAAATTCGAGCACGTGTGAGATAAGGCCTTGATGTTGAGCACGACTGCTAATTTAATGATAGCCAATGCGAAAAGCAATTATTATGCTTAAAAATTTTCCAGTGCAATAACAATTAAACAAAAATTGAGGGAACTTAAAACGGGAATCGGAAAACTAAAAAGCAATATCAAAGTTGACATAAATCCTAATTACCTCAATACAAAAAATTCCTGCAATCAAACGTACCTGAACAGTCAATTGTTCTTAAACTCTTAAACTCTTATTTGGACATTACTGTTAATAATATCTGTGATAGTAGCATTAGTTTTATGTGTGGTTCTCCGTGTGATGCCCTAGAATGAGTTCTTTCTGTAAATTCAAGTGCTGTTGGGCTTGACAACGCTCATCCCACCTTTGTAAAGATAATAAACAAAAGAACATGTGTTCAATTCAGCCTTAACTATGTCCTTTTTCCTTACCTGTTGGGAATCAGCAAAAATTGTTCCTGTTCCAAAGACAAACGGCGAATATATGCCGATATCCATTTTACCATTTTTGTCAAAAGCCTTTGAGCAATTGTTGGCCAAACAGATCAACTCATTCTTAAGATAAAACACCCTTCTGTGCAATAACCAATCTGGTTTTAAATAATTTAGAAGCTGTACCACTGCAATAATAGATATTACCAAAGAGTATAGAACTATATAGAAGGGACTTGCTATACAAAAAAATGTGTCTTTTGGCGGGTTTCAGCAGTAGAACCCGCATTTCAACTGTAGAACCCGCATTGCTCGATTTTATTTTGAATCTTGTCGGCTGAAGTGTAAAGGATCTAATACCGGTTAGACTTTGGGTTGCTTTTTTTGCTTTTTAATTATTATAAACTTTTTTTATGTATGTATTTATTCTCTTGGAAGTTATTTATTTTAGTCATAAGTTTGCAACGCAGTGAAGGAGCCGATCCCGATCCTTTAAGGTATTTTTTATAAGTATGCATTGATCAGCATCAACAGCCGAGTCGATCTAGCCATGTCCGTCTGTACGTCTGCCCGTCCTTCTGTCCGTCTACCAGTCCGTCCATCTGTCTGTCTGTCCGATTATACACAAACTAGTCCCTTTGTTTTCTTTATACCCTTGCAGGGTATTATAATTTCAGTCAGAAGTTTGCAACGCAGTGAAGGAGTCATCTCCAACCCTATAAAGTACATATATTCTTGATCAGCATCAACAGCCGAGTCGATCTAGCCATGTCCGTCTGTCCGTCTGTCCGTTTCTACGAAAACTAGTCCCTCAGTTTTAAAGCTATCTGAATGAAACTTCTAGTTTAGTGTTCTATACACTCTTACTCGTATATAAGTCAGAACGAGCCGGATCGGTCAACTATATCATATAGCTGCCATACAACAATCCTTAAATTTTTGTAAAAAAATTATATTTTCACTGTTTTTAATCATATCTTGATAAGCTCTCGGTAATGAGCTTTTATATTGTTTTTGATTTTTATATTTTATTTTATAAAAATCGGACTTCTTAAACTAGCTGCCAAAGGAACGGTCGGGAAATTTTTAGAAAACAAATTTTAACTTTGTCAGTTTTCAACATAATTTCTTCTACTTTGAGATACAGGTATTTCAGATTTTATTAAAGAGTTTTGTTGTAAATTTCATAAGAATCAGACGACTATATCATATAGCTGCCATACAAACGATCGGTAAATGTGGAGGTAAATTACATTTTACTTTACATGTAAAAATGTACAAAAAATGTAAAACTGTAAAAATTTTATGAATATGAAAGTAGTTCATATTATATTATATTAGAATAGATTAAAATTGATACAATTGGAATCTGCAAGGGTATACAAATTTTATATATTCTTTTTGTAGTTTTTAGTATTTTTTTTTTATAATTTTTTTTTTTTCTTGTGTTTTTATATTTCATTATATATATATATATATATTTTTTATATTTACAACTAAATAAAATTTAATAAACTTATTAAAAAATAGATACTAAAAAAACTTTACAGCGCTATATACTTTACATATATGGGCATCTCCAGGGGTTGAGAACGTACGTTCGTACGCAATTAGTGCAAAAAAGAAATGAAACGTTTTCGGAAAATTTTACATATATACTTTTCGATAGCATTTTGTTAGCTTTTACTTAGTGTAAATGATAGTGTTTATTGAGTTTTCATTTTCATAATATTGGAAAAAAAAAACATGCGGTCGAGAACGTACGCAAAATGGAAGTTGTTTTTGGCTTGATCTTGTAAAATGCAAAAATCTGCGAATTGGGCCTGAATATTCTTGTTTGGGGGGGGGGATTTGAAGCGCTTTTGAAGTTCGGAGAGAGAGGGAGAGAGAACAAACGGGACATTGTGAGGCTGCAAGCGGGGTCACACTGACTCTCGAAAATAAGCGCCATTTGACGTGAACATTTCTAAAGCTAAAACTTTAAATATTTAAGTTATCTCCATTTGTTTTTTTTTTCATTGACTTAAGTACCGGTCGCGAACGTACGGGTAGCGAACGTACGATTTTTCCATGTTGTTTTGTTAATGTTTTTTTTTTTCTATTTAAGTAAACTAGATGATCATATATCCGGTTTATTTTAACTTTTTGCAGTCTTCTAGTGATGTTTGAAAACAAAAGTCAAAGCAGATTGCCTCGATTTTGATGTTTTTATCAAAAGAAAAATAGGCCCGTTTTTATGATGTTTTACATCAAAATGATAAAAAATCGCATTTCCGCGAATACGCATTTGAATATATCGAAATTTGTTTTAGAATATGCTAAAGTCCTTCAAATATGATCAATTGGAAAATTTCAATGTTACTTTGTTGAAAAAAAAAAACATTTTAGAGAAGTTTTAGTTTTTTGGCCGCGGCTTACCTTTCTGCGAATATGCCCATATTTTAAATTAGTTAGTAACGAAACAATGCTATAAACAGTATAGCAAGGAACCGTTTTTTGTTTAATATTACTTTTAAAAATTTTTAAGCTTATGTAAACAAACTAATAATTTAAAATAAAAAAAAAACAGAATTAAAAAACAAACACAACTCAAAATTGCATTTGCGGGGAATTAATCCCCCATTGACATTACTTTACCAACGCTTTAACCAACACGACCATAGATCGAGCTAAAATTCACAGAGCAAAAAACTTTTATACTTTCAAAGTTGTTTTTCTCTCGCATTAGCAATATCAATACGAAGGGGAGCTAACTTCGGCACACCGGATCTAACCCTATCTATTTTGAAATGAATTACTTTCACATTCATTTTATTTTTACAGTTTTACATTTTTTTAATTTTTACATGTAAAGTAAAATGTAATTTACCTGTACATTTACCGATCGTTTGTATGGCAGCTTATTGATATAGTCGTCCGATTTTAATGAAATTTAAAACAAATTTTTGAAATAATATGGAAAACTTGTATCTTAAACTAAAAGAAGTAATGTTGAAAACTGACAAAGTTATAGTTTTTTTTTCTAAAAATTTACCGACCGTTCCTATGGCAGCTATATGATATAGTAGTCCGATTTGTATAAAATTAAATCCAAAAATCTGAAACAACTAACAAAGCTCATAACCGAGAGTTGATCAAGATATGTTAAAAAATAGTGAAGTTAAAATTTTTTTCAACAAATTTACGGATCGTTTGTATAGCAGCTATATGATAGCCGCGTAACGACACGCGTAACAGAAAATTGTTTCGAACATCTAGCCCTTTTTACGAGGACTGAACATTCTACATCACTAAACACTGCACGAATCGACTTCGAAGCTTCACAAAACACATATTTAAACAGTCAGTCTCGAGACTCCAGATTTCATTGGAGTTCGTCTGCCCTCCCTGCCATAGCAGTCTGCTTGCAGACTAACACCATCCTATATTACAAATAAATCTATCTCATCGTCAGTTTTATATTTCCATTCTTTAATTTGCCCTTAATTAACAATAATTAACAATAATTTATCTGCCTTCTCTTTCTCATTTAACTATACCGCTATCAAAATACTCTTAATCTTTTTATATAACACAAATAAATTAATACTTAAATTTCCCCATAAATAAATAAAATTAACGATTTAGCTTTCCTACCCGTTTTGTGCGCTTATAAAGGGGGGCTTTCGTTGGGGGGTGTTTTAAAAAAAAAATCAAAAAAAAAAAAAAAAATGTATAAGGATGAATGCTATGAATAAATAATAAAAAAACATGGATATGAACAATATTCCAATTCAAGTATATAAATAAATTAGCTTGGGAAATAATTAAATAGACAAATAAATAAATATATAAAAAAAATAAATATATACATACAATTTGAAATATATAATATCTTAAATTTAAACAATTACACAAAAATAAGCAAAAAAAATAAAATAAATAAATAAATAAAAACATATTTATCTGAAGCCTTTGGTGACTCCCGGTGCCGCCTCTTGGAAGGTGTGTCGGTCTTCTGACTGACAAATTTTGGCGGGCACAGTGGCTACGGCGAGGTTAGCCGTCTACAGTGACACCGGTTTTAAAATTCTTACATAGATTGTGGCCAGTAATTATCACGTCGCCGGCATCAAACGGCGACAGCCAATGTCCTGCGCCAGGACATAAATTTTGGCCAGGAATTCCACACTCATGCTTAGAGTAGACTAAAATTAGCGCCAGCAAAAAAGATTTTCGCCAGGCCGCTGGAATGGCCTGGCGTCCCGACCTTCGTCAGGACTCTTGGGTCTGGTCGGCCTCTAAAAATAATAGCCACATTTTTTTTGTTTTATTCTGTGCTATTTTTTTTCTGTTTTAGTCGGACTCACCTCTGTGGCTTGCCGATCCGGCTTCCCAGGTCCTTACATCTCACGATCTATTTGTTCATATATATTTTACTTTGTTTTTTCATCACTTTGTATTCAAAAATGGCCGTCGAAAAATTTTAAAATTTACATTTCGAACTCGCGGGCCGCGATACCGCACTCTTTCGCGTTCGAACTTTTCCTCACTCGAAACAACGGAGGAAGCGGAGCTGTTCCCTTTATCGTGTGAAAAAACCCTTTCCGAAAAAGTGCTGCGCCTTATTCTCTACTTTTTCTCCTGTTGGCAGGCCGGTTTCTACCTACCGATAATTTTTTTTTTTTTTTGCTATGTCTACCTATCGATTGGTTCCGCGTGCCAATCGTTTAGCCCGGACACAACAAGATATATATTCAATATTAGACGAGGTGAACCTATTACGATTAAAGATATAAATACAAAAGAGCCCAAGAACCAATGATTTAATTAATTTTCGACATAATCTTTCATCGTCTGAACGTCACTTTTTTAATCATAATATTCGCTACCACAACATTTAAAAACAATAAGTAGCACACACGCAATTTAGGAATAATTTAATAAATATTAATAGGAATGCGAATATATAGACTAGATATAAATTAATCATTAAAATTTAATTGTTAGGATAAGAGATATTTGTATTGCAAGCTTGTGTAGTTTTAAGAATGATTTGAAATTATATAGAACAAATCCGTTGTGTCTATCGCACTAATTTATAAGTTCAAACTTGTAGCGTTAGAAATACTGACCAATAAATTAAATTAAATATAAAAATATGGGTAAATAAATAAATAAAAGTGGATAAATAAATGTGCTATGAAATATCGAATAAATATGACATAAATAAAATTATATATATATAAATTTTTGAATGCAATTCGTTGTGAATAAATAAATAAATTAATTAAATATTTAGTTAAAAAGACTCGACATATAAATATTCACAAAAAATAACTACACGTTAGATCAAAACCTATAACTAAAAAAAATCGTTCTTAAGTTTCTGGCTCCCGGTACCGCCACTCGGGAGGTGTGTCGGTCTTTCACGACGACTAAGTTTTTCTCTTGGCACACCAAAAAAATGCAGCCCCCAGAAGAATACAATGACGGACCGATCTACCGGCTTCCCGTCCTTGCTGGTTTTTTTTTGCTCCTGGGTCGGTCCGCAATTTTTGGATCTTTATCCCGTTTTTAGTTTTTCGTTTATTTATTTTCTATTTATTTTCCTTTTAATGGGCACCCTCGAAATATTTAAAATTTCCAATATCTAAGCCGCACTTTCTAGCGTTCATGTGCCCCCACCACTTTTCGGTTTTGCCTTTCTTGTCTCTCTCTTTCTGTTGTTATGAACCCCGTTGTTTCAGCTCTAAACCATTCCGGGTCAAGAACCTAGGTGGACCTCGGATACTCTCCTGTCTTCGAAACAGGGTGGCACCACTGTTCGATGTCGCATACGTTGTTAAGCGATAAATCGGCAGGCACTGCATAGCTCGAGGCCGATAGTTTAGAGTGGCCATAACAAATGAAATACATTTTTCTGCCTTAGGATCGAAAGGGAAATTTATATAACAAAATTAAAGTTTCGCGGTTTCTCAAAAAATCTACATCTTCATTCTGAGATATGAATCGTTTTAGAATTTATGAAAATCTGACGACTCTATCAAACAGCTCAATAGGAACAATCGGCAAATGTAGAAAAAAAATATGTTCTCATTTTCTTATTAAAATTTTAGTTACCATTAGAGTTTATGGATTCGAATCCCGACCACTATAAATTCGAACGAAAAGCTTATTTACTAGTGTATAATGTTTAGAAAACGATATTGTCAATAATAAGCGAAAGCGAAGCCACTGATGTCGTTGTGGTCGCATGTTTGCCCTCCCAGCCTATGATCACCTTCCTTGGAGCATGTCTCCGGTGACCCCTTTGATACCCTACGATCGCGGGTACATCAGCAGAGTTTCATAAGTTTTGAGTTTTAGTTATTCATGATCTTTATCTTTCGTTTTCTATTTGTTTTCATTGTAGATGTAAGTACACATAGTAGATAACAGTAACATTATCGAATATTAATCTAGAAAATGGAATTATCTTTAAATCTAGACTTAATTAAGACTTCACCGTAAACTGATTGTTTTAAACTGAACGAATCGCTAATCGAAAGCTTATTTAAATGAATTTTGTTTTGTTTTACGATATTTAGTTTTGAGCTTCACTGATCTTTGTTTCTAGTTCAAAAATTCTTCAAAGTATTCATTCTTAAGGTAAACGAACTCGGAGAGAATATAGTAGCAAATAAGTTCGGACAGAATCAAATAAATCAAATAAACATTCCATAATACGGTTTACTCTTGTTTGTAAAAACTCACTCAGTTAATCCAACGATGAAGATCGATCTCCGACGTGATTAAAGCTGAAAACAAGACTTGGCAACAATATGCCGTTGATTAAGTATAAGGATTCTGCCTTGCCCATAATTCAACTCTTTAGTCTGCACCGAGATCTCGTTCCTTCTTTAAACTTAATTTACAAAATCAATTACTAACGAGTTTAAAATCTATAAAAATATTCAACTAATTCATGTTTAATTCCTGGCAAAACGCACATCTGAGTTGCGTATAGTTTTAATTAATTCAATTTTCAATTCCTGATTCTTTTAATTGAGTTTAGGCTGCACAAAGCTAGGTCATAACTGAACACAATTATTAAAAATGAGGTGCGACTCGATCTCTTGGCCCAAGGCAACGTGCATAAAGCTAGGTTAAGGCAGGTCAAGGCTCGCAGGCCAAATATTCACAAAAATCACAAGAATTAACACTTGCTCCACGCAGGGCAGCTTTTAGTGTAAGTAAACGCCATCGATACGCTGCTGAACGCCCTTGATTGCCAGTTGCAGCAGCGTTGGAATGTCAATCCTCCTTGAATCGGGGTCGTGAGCCCCTCCTAAGGGAACACCATCGAGGGGTGCTCCTTAGGGCACTCTAACTGGGCCGCAGAGGTTAGGTGGCTTTTCTGCTCCTACGCCTTCGGCCTCCTCCTTGGAGTTTAGTGTGCCGTCTCTAAGCCTTCAACTGGGAAGCTTTCGCTGAGGCACACTCTCTCTAAATAAAGAAACAAATTAACCTTTCGCCCTGGGCGTATTTTAGGTTAGAACTAACCTCTATGCCAAAAAAATCACAAATTTCTTCTGGGATCGCCACTATGCGATCGAAATGGGTATGCTGCGGCAGCAGAAGCGGCGATGAATGCCGGATATTCCTCGGCAACGCCGGCCGGGACTCACAGTTGCGACCTGCAGGGTACTCAGAGGTTAAAACTCGAAAATCCCTTGCACACGCAATCGCACTCACTTTTTTAGAACACTCGAGGCACCGATCAACGGGATGACCACTCGGGTAACTGGGCACCTACACGCGAATCAATATTTCGAAACTTTTAGACTCAATTTCTTTAACTTTTATTCAGCGAACCAAAATTTACGATTGTATCAGCTGCCGGTTTGAAGAAAAAGAATGGTTGCCGGAACTAGGGCAGGATCACCTGTCAGAAACGTCAAAGTTATCGATAACCGGACGATCTGGCATCCTTTTAAAGCTTCCTATCGGTATCTTCTCGATATGGCAACTCTGATAGAGGTGCGATCTGGTAACCCTCGGAAGTTCATTGTACGTTGTTACCTTAATCTGTTCGATCTGGCAACAACCACGAAAAAGGTGATTTAAATCCCAAATATACTGATTGATCGGTTCAAGTCAAGGATAAAAAAATACTAAACCAATTTTATTCGAATTAATCCAAACTAAACTTAGTTTGGTATTTTAGCCAAAACTAATTTAAAGTAAAAGTTTTGCAGTCGCTACAAGCGCCGTTACAAACTCACAAACACCTTTAGATACACAGCAGTAAAAAACCCCAAAATTCACACCATCAATCTCAGTCAAAGTACATTCGTCTCTTTAATAAATGTAACAATATCCTGAATCAGCTAGTACAAACGAATAACTTGTCCTAGAGAAAAACTCTCTTGTACTGCTGTTGTTCCAAATAAAGGAATCATGGCAAGCTCCGGGATGTGTGACATCAATCGCAAGAATCTCCATATTATAGTTACATACCTTGAAGAAACAAACACATATGGCTATTTTATTTAAATAATAGTACAGTACAAACTTACCACCATTGCATTAATGCTGAAGTAGCCTTTACGATTTAAATACAAAGAAGGATCTTCAACTGGTTTTGTTATTTTAACGTGCGTACCATCTACGCAGGCAATAATATTCGGAAGTGAAAACTTTTCAAGAAAGTATTCCTTTGATCGAATGATCTGAACCGACGTTTGTTGGGTGGATATGTGTTTAGAGCACAAGTTTTCCAAAGAATCTACCACTTTGTGCAATATTTTTGAGAATGTGCTTCTTCCTATATTTACATCATGATCCTTTGCCACCCCCAATTGGTAAGAACCGGTGGCAAGGAAGCGAAGAACTGCCGCAACCTGTGTTACATGCGGAATCAGCGGATGCTCTAGGTGTGGTCCGATTTGTTCGACGATAAACATGAACAATTCTTTGTTTACCCGGTAAGATTCTAAAAATCTGCAAGTCATATAAATTTTAGCTTTCTGTTTTTTACAATTCCGGTTAATGTTAACTCACTGTCGATCTGGTAAATCAAATAAACTAGCATTGTTTCTTAAGTGCTGGTTGTTACGTCGATCTCTTAACAACTGACGTCTCCTTAATTCGTTCACGGCTAACAAATGCATAAACATTTTGGTGAAATATTAGAGTAACAATTTTTAAATCAAGACGGGCGAATCAGCTGACATATGCATGTGTTTTCCAAAACTTATTTTCGAACATTTCCAGCACTGCCTCCAAAAACAGATGATTGCAATTTCGAATATTAAAAATTTACTTTTTACGGCCAAGAATGCTTGTACCTTTGATTTTCTGCAATCAATCTGTACCCCATTAACGTTCTTAGGTTGGAAACTATAGCGGGCCAAAATTTGATCAGCCCCTAATTAGCAATACTGTGACAAAATAATCGCAGTGGCCAGCTGATTTTTTTGGAAACAAAAGGGACCAAAGGGAAATTTCATACAAAATCCTTCAATCAACAAGGGCAATTCGCTTATGTTAAAGGGAAATTCGAAAATGTTATCAAATCCACTTCCGAGTGGAAACTGGAACAGGCCTGATAAAGACCCCATTAACTATAACCGAAACTCCGCAAAGAGCTTTCGACAGGGTAATTGTGGATACAACTGGTCCCCCACCAAAATCGAACAGTGGAAACGAATACGCAGTAACACTCATATGCGATTTACCCAAGTATTTTGTAGCAATACCAATACCAAATAGAAGTGCAAACACCGTAGCAAAAGCTATATTTGAAAATTTTATTCTCAAGTACGGTCCAATGAAGACGTTCATTACGGACATGGGAACGGAATATAAAAATTCGATAATTGAAGATTTATGCAAGAATTTGAATATTAAAAACATAACTTCAACTGCACACCACCACCAGACTGTAGGTACCGTGGAGCGAAGCCACGGAACACTCAACGAGTTTATTCGTTCATACATCTCAGTTGACAAAACAGATTGGGATGTATGGCTACAATACTTCGCTTATTGTTTTAACACGACCTTCTCTATGGCACATGACTATTGTCCATATGAGCTAGTTTTTGGTAAAACTTCAAATTTGCCAAAACATTTTAATAGCATAGATAGAATGGAACCCCTTTATAATATAGAAGATTACGCTAAAGAGTCAAAATTTAGATTAAAACAAGCTTTTAAGAGAGCTAGATTAGTACTAGACTCTCATAAAGTAAAACAAAAAATTAGTTACGACAAAAATACTTTAAGTTTTGATTTAAAAATAGGAGATCAGGTTTTATTGAAAAATTAAACAGGACATAAGCTAGACTTTAAATATACAAGTTCTTATAAGGTAGAACAAATAGGAGATGGAGATAACATAACTATAAAAAAAATAAAAATAAAAAACAATTAGTACACAAGAATAGACTTAAACCTTTTTTTCAAAACCAAATTAGTTCTTTTTATATTTCACGTATGGCCATACATACCATAAATCCCATACATGGGATAAATACCATACATAGCATAAATCCCATACATAGGATAAATACATACATATACAAAAAAACTATACATAACATAAGAATACATAAAAAAACGTATATAAAAACAAAAAAAAAAAA
>VNJS01015763.1:18946-29162 GCA_008042575.1 Drosophila watanabei
AAAATAAAAAAAAAACAAAAAAAAAAAAAACGATAAAAAAAAAATAAATAAAAAAAATATATATATATATAATCATATATAATTACAAAATAAATTCATTATATTACGTTATTTTTCTAAAGAAGGGAGATGTAGTATGCACATATATTGAATACCCACTGTACCAAGAGTACTTAAAGGGAACACACTGTAACACTTTGTTGCAGTGTTTACATAATTTAAAGTCCCGGTCATAAACCTCAGTGGCCGAAATATGAACCGATCACCATTCATTGGCACGCACACAGAAAGTGCAAGTGTCAGCATAAATGCAACACGAGTGGACTTCATGTATGTGCATATACCTCCGCGCTCCAGCCTAAGCGAGCATAGCTATGTATTTAAGAATATATATATAATCGTCTTTCCTCTGCTGCTGTTGGCAGCGCAGCTACGAGACTTAGACTTCCTTAGCTTTTAAGATATATGGAATAAGACAGAAACTCCTATGAGCTTGGAGCGGCAATAACGGCTGCTCCAAGACTGAAAATCAATAAAGATATATGAACATAAAGAACTACAAGTGAGTGATCATTTTAAAACAAATATTGGGAAGGACGACTACCTTTTTATGGCATATACCTATTACAGATCCTCCAGCGTCAGGTGTTTTCTCTGGTTTCGCTGGGGATGGTACCTGTGATTCTTTTAGTGACTCGGTTGAACCAGCATCCTCTATATGTCGAAATGGATTATTTCGCACGGCTATATCATCCCGCGGCCCTAAAATACTGCTGGTTGTCGCGGCTGCAATCCTACGCTCTAGTTTGTTGATCGTTGGCTGGATGGTTGCTTCTAGAGGTGGAGAACTATCGATGGCACTATCGATGGCTGGCCACTATCGACCCGCCATCGATGGCAGCCCTGCACTATCGATAGTTTTGCACAACGCTTTGCGCATCACAATCACAAGTCACAAATTTTATTGAATGCAAAAATAATAAACTTCTAGCATGGAAAAGTTCCTAACAATTGTAGAGAAAGGTAAGTGCAAGTGTATTTGTAAGTTTTATATTAGGTCTTTAAACCGTGTATGTATGAGCAATTAAAGTAAAACGACGCAGCTCAACTCCTAGCAGTGACGTCAAAGTACCATGTGGATGCAGCATAGCTTAAATGAAATGTTTTTTTAAGTTGTATAACGACAATAAGCTTCAAATGAAATGTATTTTTGTAAGGATTATCCTATTTCATTTTATAGCTTTTTTTATATTTTAAAGTTAAAGCATCACACCTCCGATTGCACTATCGACACTATTGATGGTTTGAGAAAAACAGTCGCTCGCTATCGATGGCGCCGACTATCGATAGTTCTCCACCTCTAGTTGCTTCGACGCTGTCGATCGGATTCGGAACAAAACTAAATCATTCTTGGTACTGCCAACGAGAAGAGGGTTAAGTTACAGAAACCCGACCACATTGTAGAGTTGCGGACTCTTCGCAGAGAAAGTCCATGCATAAAAGCATATTTTCTATGAATGGGGGTAAAACTAAGAGTGGAAATATGACCCAACATTAGTCCAACTTGACTTTTGTTAATAGTGACTGGAATATTTCCTTGCGCGAGCCATCGGCCAGTCTGACTTTTGACAAGTGTCGCACTTGCGAACATATCTGGCTACGACTCGTAAAAGTCCCGGCCAGTAATACCTCTGGGTGACCCGGGTGGTTGTTTTCCTGATGCCGAGATGTCCTACCGTGGGCTGGTCATGACTCCGACAGCACTCTCTGCCGGTGTTCCTTGGCCACACACAGTTTCCATGGCACGGAGTCTTCATCGTCGGGTTGGGAACCAATATGCGGATATAACGGCTGATTCTCATACACGCACTCTGGGAAGTCTTCAGGCTTGTCCTGAATGAGTTTTAGCATCCGCTGATACCAGGTGCAACTGGGTTGATCCTCCTGAATCATATGTAGTACCTTCAGAAGCTGTCGTAATAGCGCTTCTGCAACAATATTCTGGCTTCCGCGTCGGTATGTGACGTCAAACAGGTAATGCCGCAGTAACGCCCAGCGCGCGATTCGACCGGTGGGATTATCGGTTGAGTTGAGCTACTATAAAGCAATATGTGCGGTGGTCAGTCGTAAAAGAAAAACCAAATAATAATAAAGAACATTATTGAGACATAGCGAAAATTCAAATCGAATCGAAATTCGCAAATGCCTCGAGCAAAGTGCAGGGTATAGCCGAGAGCAGCGAGAGAAGCTTATCTGATCTGCTCCCGCGCATGGCCGATCTGCATAGCGCTAGCCCTTTCGCATGTACACCGAATGCGTGTGAAGACGGAAATGGAGAAGAGCGACTGGAAGCTCCCCGTTAAGTAAAGTTTGGCAACGCAGCGGCGAACAGCTAACTTCTCGAAACAGAGTTCTCGGTCATTACGTTTTGCACTTGATAGCGATCGCATGCAAATCGCTGCCGCTGCGGCAATAATAGTGGAAAATTTTCATTCCGCGTGGCCGGAATTTTCAAAGTGTTCTTGGCAAAGGAAAAGGAGTTTCCGGGTGCAAAAGGAGCACCTAGGAACATTCGCAGCAAGAAGGATAAATATTTAAGTGAAAGTGCAAACAAAAAGGCAGTGTTTAAGTGGAATTTTATAGGAGTGAAAGAGAGAGAAAATACGTCGGCCACCAACTTCCGCGCCAGTTCTTGGGTGCTGGTCACCGGCTGGTTGTTACAAGTGGAGACTGCTAGACAAGATCGGTGCAGCAGCAGCCGCATTTGTTTTGAACCGTTGCCACGGGCGCCGTCAGCCACACGCGGCATGCGTGAGCCCGGCCAATAGACGTCGGATTTAACCTCAAATTTCGCCGCGGCACCCGCTTGCCACATGCGGAGGCGGATTTAAGCCCAATCCGACCTGCGGCTCCTCTCTGCCACCCCAGCCCATGCGTGACATCACCTTACTCAGGGCTAGGCAACTTTAAGGAACGCAGTCGCAGCAACGGCCAATTGACCATTTCGAGGCCGCTGCTAGAAGGAAGAAACATATGTGAGGAGCCCTAGTCGAGTTGAGCGCGCACGTGCCACGTGCGGCACCATGTATTGGAGAGGAACATAATTAAAGGAAACAGGCCTGCCGCCTGAGTGCATGCGAAGACGCAGATCCCTTCGTATGCGAAAAACTGAACAGGAGACCTGGAGAAAGATGCCGTAGGGAGGCATTACTGTATGCAGTGCTGCCGCTGATCGACTTCGCGTGCTGCTGAATATTTTTTTTGTTTAGGGATTTGAAACTTAAACTCTAACAATGTATAACATAAAAATAAAATTTCTCTCAATTTTGCTCATTTGTTTTTGTATTCATTTAGTTTAAATTCTTGAATCAAATGTAAATTATAATTATGGCAGTCGTGCGAAACAACGCAAAACCCTTTGAGTTAGAAGTTAACCATAAATTTTTATTTAAACAAAGCACAGCACAGTCTTCGATGGGCCCACCGAACCTGCGTCGCTGGAGTTGTATGTAAGTGAGAACTTTCTTATTTTGATTTCATTTTTTTATTAGTTTCTGTCTCGGTAAAAATAATTACGATATTTATGCGTGTGCATTTAAAATACACAAACGCCATATAAATAATTTAAGTTCGTTTTTAGTCGTAAAGACAAAAGAAAAGAATATGGATTGAATATTTAGATGATTTAATTAAAAATTAAACTTAGTCGAATAAGAATTTAATGAAATAACTTAAACTTTTTGGAGAATACGAATTTAAGTTCATAACTTGGAATTTTAGAAATCAATAAGAACTTAGGAACTAAGAACAGGATTTGCCAACTTGAATTTCTATTACGATATTTTCAATTAATAACCGATACTTGATAAAATTTTTGAATAGAACTTAAATTAGTTCGTGATTGATTTTGACGATGCTGTCGTGATGTGAATTATAGTTTATTAATAAACTTTGGATAAGGGATAACCACAAACATATTCGTACGAGTTATCGGAAGGGAGGGTATAGAAAGGGATGGCGAATAACTCCCAGCCACCCCATGCTCCTAATGTTCTCTTGATCAGCTTACTAGTCCCGTCCGTCCACATATTTGGAAATCCAAACATATCATCATTGTATTTTTTTGAGCCTGTAGATTACAGTAAGTGCACTTAAAACTTTTTTTTGTAGTGCAGTGTGTGCATATAAGGGAGGTAAGGAAAACCCCACGACAATCCAACGAGTTTAGCAAAGAGCAATTCTAGAAGTGCACGAAGCCGAATCCCTTTAAACGC
This sequence comes from Drosophila watanabei, assembly GCA_008042575.1. Lineage (NCBI taxonomy): Eukaryota > Metazoa > Arthropoda > Insecta > Diptera > Drosophilidae > Drosophila > Drosophila watanabei. Next base: position 23,221 of record VNJS01015763.1, read on the forward strand.
TAGCTTACCCTTAAACTTGTGAACACGAGTCAGGGAACCCGACAAAAGGAACTCACTGGCTTTCTGGCTGTTTGGCCGACGACCACTACATAAAAAGATGGCGCCCAACGGGGCGGGCAAATTAACAGTAAACAGACAGTAAAAGAATCCTAGGAATCTTCATCCTAGTACCTTTTACATCCCTAGAGACCGAAACTACTTAGACTTTAACTGATTTCTATGTACAGGATACTAGGCTCTGCTCCACGAATTTGCTTTAGCATATCAATTAGTTTTATTAGAGTCTGCTGAGGTTTAGTTTCATTTCTTTTCAGTTTATTTAGTGAACACTTAAAATTTGAGGCCGGAATCGCGATCTTAATTCGAGGAATCTACGGATTAGTTCGACCACTCAGTTTGAAGTAATCATGTAACTTTGGAAGGATTGAAAATAACGAGAATTAGAAAGTATTCGCGGATTTGGATAAGTTTGAATCAGGTTTCTAGGAATATCGGTTGTATTTCGAGTCAATACGGAATAGCCGACCAGAACCAACAGTACACTCGGTATCTCATCCCCGTGAATGTTCTATTAACTTGCTTTTAGATTACGGAAGTCTGATCAATGGAATCGCAAAGTGTTGGAGTTACTTCGATTTTTGACCGGTTCAGAGGAAGTAACCGAGAAAGCAAGCATTTAAAACTTTTTCTGATTAATTTTGTTTTGAAATTCATATCTTTTGGTGAGCAATCAAGAAACATACGGAGTTTAATTCACATAGCGAGCATGCAGTCAACATAAAGTCAATCACGAAACGATAAAATTTGTATAGAATTCAAAATATTTAGCGATATGTCAGTACGTCATAGCAACGTCGATTTATCAGCTGCAGCAAGCGGCGAGATCATATCCTGTATGATTTGTACACAGCCATTAATCGCAAGCGACTTAACAGCGACCACTCCTTGTGGTCATACATTCCACCATCAATGTATCAGGGATCATATGATTGATTCAAGTGGATGTCCAAGGTGTAATCGAGAATGCCCACCACAGCAATTGTCTTTGTCGAACAACAATCTTTTAGCGGAATTGTCAGCTGCTGATCAAAGGGCAGCAGGAACTAATACTGTCAACAACGATTTACCGGTTTGCAGCATTTCAACTGATAATGCGAATAGAGGCAGAGCAAGCGGAAGAAGAGGCAGAAATACAGGTCAACGCAGAGGTGGCGGACAACGGACAGGAATGACTCTGAGATCAGGTCGTAATAATCCAGCGAACCATCTCAAACATAGCCTTGACACAAATTCTGCAAGAGATGTTTCTAGGGCAGAGAATTTAGAGGAAATTGAGAGAGTAGTACAGACAGCCATGCAAACACAACAGCAAATTATTAGACAAAAACTTTCAGATTTTATTCGAACACAGTTAGCGAACCTACAGATTGGGAATTCTTCTCGAACGCCGAATAGGAGAGTGAACGATAGGCGAGATCAACCAAGGGAAGGTCATTCAGCAGAAACGGTTTACCACGATATTCACTTAAACACTTAACGCGTCGAGAGAGCAGGTTCTACAATTCAGCCAGGAAAAGTGCCGAACATCATTCAAGGCTGGCATATAAAGTTCGATGGATCTAAGGAAGGGTTACAGACCGAAGAGTTTCTTTATCGCATACAGGCGTTAGCACAGCAAAATTTAAATGGAAGTCGTCAGCTTTTGTGCGACCATCTTCATTTATTTTCGTGGGCAAAGCGAGCGAATGGTACTGGAAGTTTCATCGTTCGTTTCCTCAGTTTAATTGGATACTATTTTGCAGAGAGTTTCGGAATAAGTTTAAGGAGAGTGACTCGGATATGGACATTTGGGAGTTCATAAACGGTAGGCGTCAAGCAGAAAAAGAACCTTTTGAGGACTATCAATTCCAAGTAGAGAAGCTTGTATCTCGCTTATGCAATCCGATCTCAGAAGAATCGTTAGTGAGGCTTCTTATTCGACAAGCAAAGCCCTCGCTGCGATATGAACTTATGCATTTGCGTATAGCCACGTTAGATCATCTCAGGGAAGAAGTCCGTACGCATGAACAATTTTGCAGGCAAATGAAGACTCAGCCAATTAAAGGGAGTTTTCAACAACGATCTTTTGTGTCTCAAATAGAACAAGAGTTTGATGATAGTGAGTCAGCTGAAGTTGCAGCAATTCAACGTAAGCAACTTAAGTGTTGGAACTGCGATAAACTCGGACATCGTTTTGACGATTGTCGCGAAGTTCGCACAATATTTTGCTACGGGTGCGGAGCGAAGAATACGTTCAAGCCCAAGTGTCAAAAGTGCAACCCTTCGGAAAACTATCCGATGGATGCGCCGGTCAAAACTTGCCACGCGTCGCATCCGAGGCAGTAAGTTCTGATAGTGGCACACAAACCGAACCAATAGTAGAAATAAACCCAGTCGAGGCAAGTAACAAACCGGACAAGTCTCACACAGTTAATATCAAATACCCCCAACCATATCATATTAGAGCGGAAAAGTACGCAGCTCTTCGGAGAAGTTAGTTCGTGCTCCAGTATTTGTAAAACAAGACGCTCAACCAAGCGTCTGCGAGGTTTTTGGAAAAAAGTTCAGTGGAATCGCCAAAAACTGATTTTCGCGATCTTTTTGAATTCGGACAATCGAGTTTATACGGATATCAATATCGCCGATCGTAAATACCTAGCTTTGATGGACTCAGGTGCGTCCATTAGTTGCATCGGCGGTACAGCAGCCAAAGAGCTGAAACACCATCCAAAAATGCGTAAAAGCTCAGGCAGAATCACTTATCGGAAACATAAGAAGCCGGTACAATTTTTCGTAATCCCAGAACTTGATCAGGATATTTATCTTGGCATAGACTTCTGGCGCGACTTCGGTTTACTCAGTAAGTTCATGGATGACAACGGAGCTGTAGCAGAGTTAGACGTAGGTCGAGAAGACGAAGCTACTGAGAAACCGATTGTTCACGTGCTGTCAGCACAGCAGAAAGAAAAACTAGACTTTGTTATCGATAAATTGCCTTCTTACGAAAAAAATGGCTTAGGTCGAACACATTTGTTGGAACATAGTATAGATGTAGCAGAGGCGGAACCAGTTAAGCAGCGTCATTGGCCAATCTCGCCAGCGAAGGAGATCCTCATGTTTTCCGAATTGGAGAATATGCTGGCGTTAGGCGTGATAGAAGAGTCTAAAAGCCCGTGGAGCAGCAACTGTGTTCTCGTGAGCAAAGGACTTAAAAGTCGCTTATGTCTAGATTCAAGGGAAGTGAATAAGCTGACTGTCAAGGATGCTTATCCACTACCGCACATAGACGGAATACTTAGTCGTTTACCTCCCGCACGCTTCATCACAGGACTTGACATGAAACACGCGTTCTGGCAAATACCTCTCGAGGAGAAGTCCAGACAGTACACCGCATTCACGATACAGAATAGGCCATTATACCAATACAAGGTGATGCCTTTCGGCCTCTGTAATGCTGCCCAAACTTTGTGTAGATTAATGGATTTGGTTATCCCAGCGAAATTGCGTACGAGAGTATTTGTCTACTTAGACGAGCTTTTAGTTCTATCTGACGATTTCGAATCTCATATGCAACTTTCAGAAAAAATAGCAGGATACCTTCTAGCAGCTAATCTCACGATAAACATAGCCAAATCAAAGTTTTGCATGACCGAAATCAAATATTTAGGTTTTGTCATTGGTCATGGTGAATTGAAAGTCGATCCAGAGAAAGTAAGCGCGATCCAAAATTTTCCTGTACCTACTACGGTCAAACAATTGCGTAGATTTCTTGGATTAGCCGGTTGGTTCCGACGATTTGTGGATAACTACGCTACAATAGCAAAAGATCTTACGTGGACTTAAGAAGCAGAGGGTGCATTTAGTCATCTTAAGTCCAAGTTAATCTCATCTCCAGTCTTGAGAACGCCGAACTTCAACAAGCCATTTATACTACTTTGTGATGCAAGTTTGTATGGTTTAGGATGTGTCTTAGCTCAAGAATCTGAAGAGGGAGTTGAATTACCGATAGCGTATATGTCTGAGAAACTGTCTAAAGCACAGAGAAACTACTCGGTTACCAAATTGGAGTGCTTAGCTGTAATCAAGAGCATAAATAAGTTCAGAGCATACATTGAAGGGCAAGATTCTTGCGTTATTACTGATCATGCTTCACTTCAGTGGTTAATGCGTCAAAAGGATTTGTCAAGACGTCTAGCCAGATGGGCCATTCGTCTACAAGGATTTTCGTTCACGATCAAACATCGCCGAGGATCTAAAAAATGTTGTCGCTGACGCACTTTCACGATGCGAAGAGGCAGAAGTTTCAAGCATATTTGAAGGAGGACCAATTATCGACTTAAATTCAAGTGAGTTTAACTCAGAACAGTACGTCGAACTGAGGAAGCTGATTCAGGACAACCAGTCACGTCTTCCTGATCTCAGGGTCGTGGACAAGTTTGTGTATAAGAGAACCGAGCCAGCTAAGGGATATAATGCTATACGAAGAGTCATGGAAGCTTTGGGTTCCGATGAACATCATCGACCAAGTACTAGCACGAGCGCATGATTCACCCGATGCTGCGCACATTGGTATGAACAAGATGATCGAGAAGATTAGACTTCATCTATTCTGGCCAGGAATGGTTACTGAAATTCGTAACTATGTCTCAGATTGTAGCGTTTAAAAGTCAACAAAGACCGCCCATTTCAGCGTTTATACATGGATCTTCTTGGTCCATATCCAAGGTCAAAGAAAGGAAACATAGGTCTTTTAATAGTAGTTGATCACTGTACCAAGTTCCATTTCTTGCAGCCACTTCGGAAGTTTACGTCTGAAAGGATTTTCGAGTATCTCGAGAAACAGGTATTTTACACCTTCGGTACTCCCGAAACTATACTGACCAATAACGGATCACAATTTAAGTCAGGGTACTTTAGAGCGTTCTTAACCAAATTTGGAGTTAAACAGTTAAAATCTGAATTTGTTATCTGACGATGTAGCTATCAAAACAGTCGACATGTTGCAGGTAGCGAGACAGCAAGCTAAAAAGAAGATTTCAGAATCACACGCCGAAAATGCTAGGAATATAACTTGCGTAGTCGAGTCGTACATCTAAAGGTGGGAGACACCGTATTCGCTCGCAGTTTTGCTCAGAGTAATGCTGGAAAGAAGTTTAGTAGCAAATTGGCACCCGTTTTCGTGAAAGCATCGATAACGAGGAAGATTAGCCCGACGTATTACGAATTAGCTAACAAATCGAACAAGTCCTTGGGCGTATATCACCTAAAAGATATAAAAACATGAAACAGAAATTGGCTTCTGACTGACCACGTTTTTTTTTCAGTTAACCCTTCCGCGAGTTCAACCTCTTGCAGAGTTAACTGTGGTGTGGTGGTCAGTCGTAAAAGAAAAACCAAATAATAATAATGAACATTATTGAGACATAGCGAAAATTCAAATCGAATCGAAATTCCCATACGCCTCGAGCAAAGTGCAGGGTATAGCCGAGAGCAGCGAGAGAAGCTTATCTGATCTGCTCCCGCGCATGGCCGATCTGCATAGCGCTAGCCCTTTCGCATGTACACCGAATGCGTGTGAAGACGGAAATGCAGAAGAGCGACTGGAAGCTCCCCGTTAAGTGAAGTTTGGGAACGCAGCGGCGTACAGCTAACTTCTCGAAACAGAGTTCTCGGTCATTTCGTTTTGCACTTGATAGCGATCGCATGCAAATCGCTGCCGCTGCGGCAATAATAGTGGAAAATTTTCATTCCGCGTGGCCGGAATTTTCAAAGTGTTCTTGGCAAAGGAAAAGGAGTTTCCGGGTGCAAAAGGAGCACCTAGGAACATTCGCAGCAAGAAGGGTAAATATTTAAGTGAAAGTGCAAACAAAAAGGCAGTGTTTAAGTGGAATTTTTATAGGAGT
>VNJS01015766.1:0-20382 GCA_008042575.1 Drosophila watanabei
TTCCTATAGCAAGATTTCGAAACGAAATTAAAGCTGACGTTGAAAAGGTACGCAGAATTGAAAATAATAAAGTGGTAATATTGGGGGATTTTAATATATGCAGATCCTCAACGAGCGATGTTTTAGAGCAAAATTTGAATGGGTATAATCTTTTCTCTATGATTAATTCTCCAACCACCAAACACCTAACTCAAATTGATTGGATATTTTCTGACGCTCGAATTCCAGAAACTGTTGCCCTTACTTATGAAACCCCTTATAGCCATCATGATGGGATTTTCTATAAATATAGCTTGTAAGACAGTATACGTAAAATATTTATTTAATTAGAATTTAATTAGATTGAATAATTAATTTATTGTATATATTGTATTGTAAATATATATTTATCCATTTAAAAATATTAAAATTAAAAATTGTGCAATATTTTTAATATTTAGCTTTAATTTCCCCCTCGTGGATTGAGACCTTGTCGTGGTGTGGGGGCTTAGTACGTGAATTTCAAACACAAGATATCACTGAAACTAACCGCAATCCTTAAATATAAAAATTATTATTTACTTACTGCAAGGGTATTGAAACTTCGGCATTGCCGAAGTTAACTTCCTTTCTTGTTATAGATTTTTAGATTTAATTTTATAAAAATCGGACTACTATATCATATAGCTGCCATTGGAACGGTCGGGAAAATTTTAGAAAAAAAATTATAACTTTGTCAATTTTTAACATATTTTCTTCTACTTTGAGATACAAGTATTTCATATTTTTTCAGAATTTTGTTGTAGATTTCATAAGAATCGAACGACTATATCATATGGCTGCCATACAAACGATCGGTAAGTGTGGAAGTAAATTACATTTTATTTTACATGTAATAATGTCAAAAAAAAGTAAAATTGTAAAATTAAAATGAATATGAAAGAAATTCATTTTATATTAGATAGGGGTAAATTATAATTAATGCAATTGAAATCGGCAAGGGAATACAAACTTCGTCGCGCCGAAGTTAGCTAACTTTGTTCTTCTATTTTCACTCGGTTAAAGCGGCTGGTACACTCTCCCTCTCTCTCTTGAGTGAGTTGCGGTTGCGCGGTATTTCAACGCTTCAGTTGATTGTTTACGCAAGCGCTTGTTGGATCGATAAAATGGGCTAAAATTTTACTTTAAGCGAAAAGCGCACTTCGCTTAGCCAAGATAACATAAACACATTGTTGTTTGTAAAACTAAATTCGTGGGAAAAGTGTTAATTAAAATAAAAAATAAAAATAAAAAACTATATAAAAGACCTATACTATATTAAGACAACCTTGAATGTTTTGCTCTATTGTTTTGTGTTGAAATTTCGTTAACGTATTCTTTTTTCCTTCTATAAGCATAAAGAGAATCGATTAATTTTGTTTCCACTAAGAAGCAAAAAGTGAATTCCTTTTCCACTCCGCTCTCAGACCTTCATGATTTCGGTCTCCCCATTTAACCTTAATCGAAATCGCATACAGGGCAAAAGATGCAAACAATTTAAATGATCAAAACGGTTAACTACTTTATGCGAGCTCTGATATATATATATCATGCCGCGAATTCAATAGAAACGTAATCGGTCTCAATCAATTCATCGCGTCGAAACGAAGGGAAACGTTTTCTGCCGAGTGGCATGATCTTTAAAGTTTGACATCTCGACTCTGAATGTTCTCAACCACTGCACTATGGTCCAGAATCCGTTTATTTTGGCATAAAGTCCAAAAATTGAGCTACATGGTTCAAACTTCGCAAATCTTATTTTTGTGGCATTAACAATTGGGCCAGTGCGACCACGCCCACGCCTGCCACGCCCCCTGCAAACTGATTCAGAGTTTATTTAGAATAAAAATATATTATTTCCTGTTCTATTTAATTACTTACTTATTTATTAAATGCAATTTTCTTCTTCATCCAATTCAATATTATAAGTATCCTAATCGTCATCAGAATCGCTCTGCAGATCATTTTCACTTTCTGCTGTGAACGGAAGGTCCAAAAGACTTAATACCTCTTTTGAGAAGGGCTTTTTTTATTTTTTCTTTCTCTTTCCTTTACAGATACACTCGACAATAATGGATCCGAGGAATCTATAGCTCTGTGAAATATATTAGTCATAGTATTGAGACGACTATTTTTTTTGAATGCGACAATCTATCTATCTTATATACTTTGTTGCGTGCTTCAGATGCATTTTCGGCTAAGCATCCTAGTGGAACCAAGCTCGAATTATTAATCTGGTAACCATAAACCAATATTTTATCAATTGTTGGTGACATCGAATACCAAGGGTAGCTACTTTTATATGAAGTGTTCAAGACAAATTCTAAGAACCGGATTCAGGCATGCAATCGACTTACGCCAAACTGCAAAGCTCCAGGCTTCGGAACAAAAAGTTCAGAATTAAAATCTATTATTTCTTATATTTTTGTTGGAGTGACACCACAGATTGGACAACATTGAGTAGATTTAGTTCCAGTCAAAACGTTTAGCACTTTGCCAATTCAAATTTTAGAGGTCTGCAAAATCGTATAGATTGGGGAAAATTTGATCCTTGTACATTTTCAAGAAATTGTTTATTTTCATTGAAAGTTGAATAACTTCAATATTGGCTATGGTTCTCATTCCATTGGCTACAAACATTTTATAGTATTATTATTTTTTCTGTGTTTTGTTCCGTAGACGTCTACTTCCAACGATTTCCAAAAATTGATTGAAGAAAATTTTATGCAACTTGTTAGACAATACGTTGAACCAAGCCAGTTAATGGTGTGTATTCAACTAGACGATTATGAATGAGAAGGCAATATACCTTTGTATTTATTTCACTTGCTGTAGTTAGTTCGGTTGAAATTTTAATATCAATGGGTCCTGATTTCACACTCTCATTGATATGAGAAATCGACAACAACAATGGGTGCCCTGCTCATAAATTCCGTTGGAGATAGAACTGGACTGGACTCTCTATTGTAGTAGCTCTTTTGAAATCTTGCATACATATCGTATAGTACAGGGAAACGATTTTCATTGTATTTAATATTCAAATCCTCATAGGGATAGACATCAGAATTTAAATATACTTTTGCGTTTCCTTAATTGTTTGTAATTAGTTCTCCATTTAATGCAAATGCAAATATAGCAAACCGTTGTCGCTCTCTATTTGCAGCCAGCTTGACATTCCATACATGATGAGTTCCCTGTACTAGTGTAGGATTTATATAACAAACCCAGCTGAGAAATAGCACCGCGTTTCACTATATTATACATTTTAATTTTTTTACAATCGCTTGGAACAATATGGGGTACTTTCCAACTTATACTGTGAATATCAATATTATGCGTTTTTCCATTATCAGTTTTAAAGTACATATCATCAGTATTCTTAGCTAGTAAGAAAACGAGTTCATGTTTACAATTTAATATAACTTTCCGATAATCCTCAGCGAAGCCCAAAAGCATTCGAAGCGGCACAGAAAAGGAGAAATGTCCACCAGATCTGATATTGTCTCCTCCGCTCCATCCAGCATTGCGATAAAGATGTCCCTCCTGTTGACCAATAGATAAAAAGTTCTTGAGGGTTGATGTAATACCAGTGAACCGTGTCCTATCAAGCTCAGTTCCATTTATCTAATATCTTATTTCATCCAAAAAATAGGTCATGCAATTATTTTTAAGCAGCCTATCAACACCATTTGTACTGCTTGCTCGTGTATTTTTTTCAATAATTTTGCTAAGTGTGCCTTCAAAGTGGAGAAAACTTTCACATGGCAACAAATTGATGTCAGATGTCATGTCAGTACAGTAATTCTGACCTCATCACTTGTTTTAAAGTTTTGTTGATATGGATGATAAGTATGGTACTCCTTTTTAATGATACTATCATCATTGATAGGCTTTTCTTGAACATGAAAAATTTCATTAATTTGAAAACTTTATTTAATATTAAATCCAAGTGATTCTAAAATCAATTTATTTTTTAATGATAATTCAGATCGTTTGTGGCAAGCTCCTTGAGACGGTGGTGATGTTTTCACTTCAGCTTTTGCTTTAGTAATGTTGCTAAGGGGGCGAAGGGCAGGCTTTTTATTGTATATTATCATTCTGTTGGTCGCAGGTGTAAGCGAATTGTTACAGTTTCCCCTCGCAAATTAATTAAATCTCCGTTCTGATCAGTTATCCGTACTTCGAGTGTGCTTATTTCTCTACAGTTGACAGGCAAGTAAATTAAATTTCTCGGTGTCATGTTCAATTTATAGCCAGGGGGTACATTTATTCCAAATTCATGAAACACATGGTTTGCTTTATTTCCCACAAACGATCCGCTAATAATGTTGCATTCCAATCTAACGGAATTTATTTTTAATATATTTATAGGATTATCCGAATTATGAATTTCCTCATTATGCGGTCGCAATTTACGTTTGTTAAGTCCAAATAGCTGACCAATTGAACGTTCATGATTAAAATAAATAGTCTCATTTTTTGTGAGAACTTGAACTTGAAAAGTATTGTTATTGCATTCAATTTTAATGTCATCATGAAGTTGATACTCTTTTAGCTTAGTAAAAATATATTTCGTTATATCATCAAACTCATATGAACCTACAGGTATTTCTATAATTTTATTTCCAATATGAAATAGATTGTTTCTCATATCAACATTTGGAATGGAATTAAATGTGTAAAAATCAATGAGCGCACATTCATAATTTCGGTTTCATTCAATTTGTGGGAAAAAGTTTTCGCTTATAACTGATGTGTTTCCAGTTAATGCAATTGTTAGCGATGTATTCATTATGAAGCTTGTTTCTAAACTGTACTATTATCAATATTTTCAGTAAAGTTATATGAATTTTAATATTACAATATAATAAATTCATCAAAACCTTTTCTGTAGTGTCCAGTATTCATTTTATCATCCTTCGAAATTAAGAGAAAACCACATCTCTGCTACCAACACTTTCGTGAAATGTTCATAAATGAATTAAAGTCCATATCACTATTCACATGATCTCGATAAATGTGACGCATGTTTAAGTCATCTTGTTTAAACATTATAATGAAATTTGCATTGTCACGAATCAAATGTTTCGGTATATGTGTATAAGTTTGAGATAGGTAGAATGAATCTATATTTCTATGACGTCCCATGCTAAAATAGTTTCGTATATTGTCTTGCTTTTCACAAGCTACATCATCGAATATTAAAATCGAATTACTTTTTGCTTCTTGCGGTGACAAAACAGCGTCATTTGCTGAAAATGTGAAGTGTCCCATTCCTTGTATTGGTTTAATTAGTTTTTCCAAATACTGATATTTCGGTTGATGTAAGCTCTTTGAAAATACATTAATATTTTCAAACTTAAGACCATTTGAACTCTCGATAAGGCTTATCATCACATTAGTTTTTCCACAATTTGATGGACCAACAATTAAAGCTCTAATTGTATTCGGCAACAACGTGCTGTGGCGGTATTTTCTCTCCAGGCCCTCCACCCTCAATGTTTCTAACTATGATGCTTTTATTTTGTCTTAATAAACGCATGATATCGCGAAAAGTAGAAAAGTAATTAAGGTTGTTATAAAATGGGTAAACATCTTTATAATATAAACAGTAATAAAACGAATGTCAAACAGGGTTTACCTGGTTATAATTTTTGTGGACCTGGTACAAAGCTAGAAAAACGATTATCCCGAGGCGATCGGGGAATTAACGGATTAGACGAAGCGTGTAGAATTCATGATATAGAGTATTCAAATAGTAAAGACTTAGGTGACCGACATAAAGCAGACTCTGTTTTAATTGATAGGGCTTGGGAATGAGTAAAAGCGAAAGGTAGTAGTCTTGGGGTAAGAGCCGCAGCATATTTTGTAACAAACATGATGAAGGCTAAGAAAAAGTTTGGAATGGGAACAAAGGATGTGAAAAGGAAGGTTGTGAAAAAATCTCTTGCTTCAATAATCACCAAGGAATTGAAAAAGAAAAAGCCACTAGATATATTAAATGCAATAAAAGTAGCACGCAAAGCTGTAGTAAATACAATGGGATGTAGGAAAAATGTTATAGTACCGAGGGTTATCAATGTACCCAAAACAGGTGGCTTCTTGCCACTTGTTCCAATTTTAACAGCTCTGAGTGCAGTAGGAAGTTTGGCTTCAGGGAGCGCAGCAATTGCAAAGACAATTAACAATGCAAGAATTGCTAAAGCACAGCTGCAAGAAAACCAGATCCATAATAGAAAAATGGCTAAAAATAAAAATAAAAATAAATAAAAATAAAATAAAAATTTAAAAGTTAAATATAAAAAAAAAATGTTTTAAATTGGGTTGGAATTGTGTTAAAATTTTATTTAAGCCTGTTTATTTTCAGGATAAAAATTAAAATTTAAATCAATAAATAAATAAAATAATTAAAATTAAATACTAAAATTTTTATTTGGGAATTGGGGAAAAAAAATTATTTTCAAGCTAAAAATAAAAATAAAAAGAAATAAAAAATAAAAAATAAAAAATAAAAATAAAAACTTAAAAATTAAATACAAAAAAATATATGTTTTTAATTGGGTAGGAATTGGGTTAAAATTTTATTTCAGCCTTTTTATTTTCAGGATAAAAATAAAAATATAAATAAATAAATAAATAAAATAATTCAAATTAAATACTACAACTGTTATTTGGGAATTGGGAAAAAATTGATTCTTTTCATTCTTTAGTTTAGTCTGATCAGCTACCAGGTGTGATTAACTGATTAGAGGTCTGATTAACTGATCAGCTACGAGGTCTGATTAACTGATCAGCTACCAGGTCTGATTAACTGATCAGCTACCAGGTCTGATTAACTGATCATGCTATATATGTTATCAAATGAAGATTTCTTTATCAGTTCATTTTTCAAACGCAACGGAGTAATATCCACGTCTGCTAAGCATAAAAAAACAAAAATAATAAATAAATAAAAATTAAAAAAAAAAATAAATAAATAAAATAAATGAAAAAATTTTTAATCAACTAACAAAAACTCGCAATGCTCTTAAAAAAAAATTATCTGAATTAAAACAACACCAAACTCAAAATATTATGGAACTGAAAGAAACATTTAAACCTATAACTGAGCCATTGCATAAACTTGTAAATGACAACAAAAATTACATTATATGTTACCTAACGATTATAAAAATGAAAATACTGGAAACAAAACAAAACTGAACAATTCTCAATTAGACAGTGATTCACCATATATAAAAAAGAAGAAGAAATCTTTGTTTTACAATACGAATAGACAAAACTCGACACCTCTCAGTAAAAATAATTCCAAATCTTATGATTGGGGGATAAAGAGCGATATTGTAGATGAAGATGATGATGATGATGATGATCAATTCTTTTCTCAACCAGAGGATGATGACTTTGACTCTCCAACGAAATCATCAGCGGTAAAAACACAATCACCTCTTCACACGTCGTCTTCGATATTGGAAGAATCATCGAAACATGAGGAGAGCCAAAAAAAGTTTTACATAAGTGAACTGGCACGAGATCATGTTTTGGATAAGACATATGGTCCTAGAAAAAATGTTGATGGACAAGTAATGCTTAGGAGTAGTCACATAAGTGTTTCAAACAAAAAATTGAATTTGATGATAGACAAAACTGGAAACTTACAAATGGATTATATTCTTTAATATGTCATCATCTACCACATAATTATAATGAACAGAAATTGAAAATTTACAGACAAATTTTATTAAAAACGAATGTATATCGAAGAAACTTTCTTCCAAACGGTCAAGTGAAAGGAACTAGAGCATTAAAATATTCAGAAATTATTAAACCAATTTTAGCTAAATCACCTATTACCGAGTCAACGTCAAAACATGATAAATCGAAAATTACTGGGAGGGGATTTATGAGACTTGATATGTCCAAACCAAGATATATCTACTGGGACAGTCCAGATGAATTAGTTGAAAGGTTACAACTACTAATGGCATCAGAATCTGCTGGAAATACAAGTCATACAAATGAAATTACATCCATAATTGAAGAATTGAGAGAGGCTCAAATAATTCACTAATATACTATATATTTTCACATCTATAATCAAGTAAGGTTATTTACATAATGTCTGTTGACAAGTTTGGACGGTATATACATGAAAAGCCGAGCTCTAACCAGCTAAAACGATATGAGAAAAGTACAACAGGATTGTACTTAGACACAGATGGAAACTTTAATATTCAACGTAGACGAATAAAAAATGGAGGCTTTCCAAAAGAGAACGGGGATATAGTTATTAAAGAGTATGTCGACAAAGCAAACCACGATTTGAGAGTTTCTCTTTCAACTTTAAATGTAAAATATAAAGAAGAAATTGCTTCAAATTTTAATGGACTTGAGACAATCGATTTGGATACAGAGGGCAACTTTAATATACAGCGTATGAAGAATGTAGGCAATCAAAAAGAAAGTGAAAAAGCCACGAAAGATTACGTCGACCACTCTATAAAGACGCTAAAAGACTCAATTATTTTACATCAAAAAGAATTAATTGTAACTCTACCTGACATTAGAGCAGAAGTTATTGAAGACCGATTGGACCGACTTGAGTGAGTAATATCAAGCATGATTGAAAAAATTAGGTTTACTAAATAATTTTTTAGTATTTAGAAAACATAAAAAAAAATATAAATAAATATATATATATATATATATATATATATGTATATATATAGGGAAGGGGATTGATGATTTATTTCAAGTTGACTTAGTTGAAATGGGAAAGTACGCTTCCTCAAATAAAGGGTATCGCTACCTGCTAACAGTAATTGATACATTTTCCAAATTTGCTTGGGGTGAAGCAATTAAATCAAAAACTGCAAAGATGTAACTGAGACCATGGAAAAAGTATTCATGACTGGAGGTAAAGTACCTAAGAATCTTCAAACAGATGATGGAAAAGAGTTTTTTAACACTCAATTTAAAACATTAATGAAGCGAAATAAAATTAATCATTATTCAACTTTTAGCACCCTAAAGGCTTCAATTGTTGAACGATTTAATAGAACATTAAAAGAACTCATGTGGAGAGAATTCAGTTTTAATGGTACATATAAGTGGATTAATATGTACAAACATCTTATTTCTGTTTACAACAACACAACGCACAGAACAATAAAAATGGCTCCAATTAATGTAAATAGTGAGAATGAGAAACATATTTTGAAAACAGTTTACACTAACATTAAAATATTCACAGGTAGCAAACTAAAAATGGGGGACAATGTACGAATAAGTAAATATAAAGGAGTATTTGAAAAGTCATATACTCCAAATTGGAGCACTGAAATCTTTAAAATTATCAAAGTTCAAAATATTTATACTGTAACATACTTACTGGAAGAGTTAAAAGGTTGTCCGATTAAAGGGGGTTTCTATAAAGAAGAACTGAAAAAAACTTTTTTCCCAGATGAATACCTGGTTAAATAAGTGTTGAAAGTAAAAGGTAGCAGAGCTCTAGTTCGCTGGCTCAATTTTCCCAAAACTGAAGACAGTTGGATCGAAAAATCTAAAATTTTGTTATAATTAAAACACACACAAAAATAGTTTTAATATATATGTATATTTTTGTATTCATTTATTTGAATTATTATTTACAATTTTATCCTTAGTATTATATACATTCAAATTATTTTATTTTTAGTTATTATTTCAGTATCTTTAGTTTTTATTTCAGTATCTTAAACATTTTTAAATAAACAATTTTTATACAACCTTAAATAAATTGTTTTATTATTTTTTTTTTATATTTTACATTTTATTGGTTCTTAACCCCCTTTTAATCTCTTTGTAGTAAAATCGTACACAACATGGTGTATTAAATTTAATAATTGATTGTGAATCGCACTTTCATTTTCATCCAACTTTCGTTTAAGTCTATCTTTACGATGACTACTTTGAGGGATTTTTCTTTTATATATTAAATCTCTTAATTGAAGATTTAAAATTCCCATTTCACTCATTATTCCCTTTTCAACAGTTGCATAGTGACCTATAGCAAGAGTTGAAACTCCATCTTCACAAATAACTCTCTTATCATCCTTATTGTCTAATGTTATTTTTGTTTTTTTTTTTACTGTTCTTATTTTATGTCCTCTAGATCTATACATGTGCATAGAATCAAATTCTTGTTGACCAGTAAAAAGGCTAGTTTTATAACCATCAAATGTTATTTATTTTAAAACTACTGTATTTAATTCCCTTGTTCTTTTTGACACATTTCTGAGGCTGATTACCCACACTTTTAGATGTATATGCTTACATTTTTGATCGCAATCCATTTAGGTCATCTTTAAAAAAACAAAGTCGCTTCTTATTGCATTGCTTAAAATTATTTTTATCTGCCAATTCTTTTGGATACTCGGATGTATCAAATTTAAACTCAATATCATACCTAATGTCTGCATACAAATCATTAGGTTTAATTGAATAAATAAGAGAATCGGTGTCCATATATTTAAGTTTCAATGCATCCTTAAATTTTGGTTTCATATACGAATAATGAAATGGTACATTTTCCATTTAGATTGTTCTAAAATTACAAAACCTAAGTAAAGAGGTTTAATCCTTAATTGAATAGCATACAGTTTGTCAGTAAACCTTGTTGCGCTATGGAAATTGGGTCGACTTATTAAATCTCTCACGCATGATCTTGGACGTCCACCTTGTGGACCAATGGGCATTTACCGTAAATTGAATTATTAAGGAGCTTGAAAAAATCTTTTTCAAAAGTATTTTTTGCCCTGGTCCTATGCTCCGTATTTATTCTGCTTAAATTGAATGATGGAGTGAATTTTTTTAAGCTTCAAACCATTCTTAATACACTGTTGAAGGGTCTTATAATGTATAATATACTTCTCCTTGTCATGGAGATCCGCTATCAACTTTTTTGCTTTGGAATCGATGGTGGGGAACTTGTTGGCTGGACAGAATGGTAGATCATTATGTAAATCATGAAGCGAGTATGGATATTCTAAGTCAACTTGTAAAATATATCCATACTCGCTGTCCTCACTAATGTTTTCAACATTAAATGATTCTATTTCGATGGTTTCTAACCACTTAAACTCGGCATAGGGTAGGGGTTCTGACATGGCCCAACCACACAAATTATTGGCATCCACATACATTAAATATTCAGACTCCTTGGTAGGATCGTAATCATCAAGGTCTATTTTTGTTTGCTTTGGTATACCTGTGACTACTTTGCACTAACCCCCCTCGAATTCCACACTGTATATGTCTGATCATATCAATATCAGTGAGTAATTCAATGGTGATTTGTGTCGTCTTTAGCATGGCATCCCAAGACAAACTTGGAATGGAAAAATAATGTGCAGGGTCAAGTTCATGAATTTGTAAACAAATCCCCCTAAAATTTTGAAAAACATCTGATAACAATAAAACGCCTGTTTTTAAATAAAGTTCCAGATAGTCTTTAAGTGATTGACACTTGAAATTATTCCATACTTTACATGCGTGCATGTAATCAGCCTCAGAACATACAATTTCTGACAAAGTACTGTAAAACTTTTCCCGAGGTGGGGGAGAAGATTCTTCTAGTCTTTGAGGTGAATCCAAATATTCATATGGAAAAACACCTTTCCTACGAAGAAGTGCAAAATCTTCCTTATTTGAATATTGAGAGCTCAACACATTAAGATGTTCATCATTTAAATTTGATGCTAGTGTAAATAGACTAGAGGACATAAAACGTAAAGAATCTAAAAATCTAATTTCTAAAGTATTTTTTCCTACTGAAGTATATTTTGAAACTGCAATATATAATTCCTTGTTTGTAGGAATTACACGAATTTCTCCATCTGTTTCCCCGAGCTCTTTAACGAACAAATGGGCATCATATTTCGAGAAGTTGTGGAAGGAATAAAATTACCTGTTTTAAATTTGAGGTTACTCTCATTATGAGCCGCACTTCGAAATCTACCTGTAAAATGACAGTGATCCCGAAGTCGGCCATTTCCTTGCAAATATGGCAATTAATGGCATAATAAAAAATTTGCTGTGTCTTGTTGAACCATTTTAATTGGAGAAATGTTTGCCATATGATTTTCATACAGCTCAGACAAATCGGACGTTAAACTATCAATGAAAGTGCGACTCACATTCTGACCTGTCTTTAAAACTAACTTATCGAAACTAGAATCAAATGCACACTTTATATAGTATGCAAATGAAATTGGTACATGCTTATTAACTATTCTAGTTTTCTCACTTACTGCTACTGACATCGGTTCCAATATGCATTTAAAGTCTGCATAAACTATAAAAGGTACCTCCAGTTGGCGATGATAATATGTGAATTTTAGTTCTGATGCATTGAGAGGTGGTGTTTCGTTGACCACGTTGCCGTATATTTCCTGATGTTTTATAGTTCTTTCCTCATTCGATGAATAGCACAGACAGCTATTGCAAAAGAATCGCTCTATTTGATGTTGTCCCAATTGCGCTGAGAGTAGACTGTAAAAAAATAAATATATAAATAAAAATATTTTATTTAGTTTTTTTGTTTTTGTTTAATGTCCAAGATCGTTCGCAGTTGGTCCTTTCACATACAAAAAATTTTTGTGAATTTTCTTGACAACTCCATCTGCGTAAAGTGGGCCATACACTTTATGTTTATCTGTGTCAAATCCAAAGACATTTATGCTTATTTCAGGATTTTGTGCAGTGAACTTTTTGACATCATCCACCTCCACCGGAAAATTTAGTCCAGTGAAATCAAGTTGAACGCCCCCTTCAGCGTATATTATAGGTGATGAAATGCTCACCTTATATATGGAGCATTGCTGAGGCTTGTCATTTTATGAAAAGCTCGAAAAAAGAGCCCACTTAAAACAATACTCATCATTGTTTTGAACGTTTATCACGGCGTTTTTCTTTTGGAGTTTTTCAGGTAGCTTGAAGTGTACTGATCCATTCAATGGATCACATTTGTACATATTCATCTCTACTCTGATAATGCGAGATAAGCTCCAACCGCTATCCCTTTCGGCAAATTCGGACATCTTCGCCTTAATTTCGTCTTTGTGATATTCCAGGTATGCTTCTAAATTGGATGCTGCTGTAATAAATGTCATTTTAGTCTGAAATGACTTTATTTCGACACGAGTATCATGCTTCTTGACTAGAATGTACTCTCCAAAGAGCTCGAAATTGATTTTGGAGCAATGGTGTTTGTTCAACGCATTTTTTAAATGAGGGAGCAAAGCTAGAGCCGCTTTATCAAAAAATTCGAATGGATTTCTGAGTGCAGCCCCCTCATTAACGAACATGTACTGGAGAATTCGTCCCTTGAATCCATTCAGTATCTTCTTTACACTTCCATTTATATTCTGTGTGGATAATAGTTTATGGGCTTTAGTGCGTAGATGATTTTTTAATTGGACACCTATTGGCAAATATATTTTGCAATATGCGCAGTATGTTCCACTGCTAACGCTAACTCTGGAGTCAAACATAAGGGGATCTTCTTCTATGTCTCTCAAGAGTGCATCAATGTCCTCTTGGGTGACCCCAAGAGGCAAATTAGATGCGTTAACGGTGGAGGTGGAGCTGGTGCTGGTGCTGATGGTGTTGATGATGTTGGTGTTGTTGGAGTTTGATGGATTCATTTTGATGATTGTTTTTTTTTTATATATTGTTTTAAAAAAATGGATTTAGATTTGTTTTGTTTTGTTTTAAATGTTTATATTTTTTGTTTTGTTTAAAAATGTTAAATATTTTTTATTTTCACAAACACTTGAAAACTTGGGTATTTCTTTTTGAAACAGAGAATTCAGGTGAAGACCAACGTGTCGAAATCGATTGGAACTCGAACTAAAAGTGAAACATGAGACTCTAGAACTCTGTGTTTAGGTCCTATGGTCTCATCCACCTCAGTTTGCAACATTTTGACCGGTTTTTGCTTTCGACACGATCTGATCGAGTAGCCTTGATAAGCTAACTAAATTCTTCAAATTTTTGTTTTTTACTTTGAAGTAGAAGGGACAATTTGTGTGCGATAAGGGAGAATGGAAAGGATGATTGCAATTTATGACCTTTTCACCCTCCATCCCTTTTTCGTTTGGTTCGCCCGTGCCTGTTCTTTAGTGGAAGGGAATGACACACACAAGTGAATCTCCCTTAAATCTCGGTTAACCTTTTCATCCCTCCCTCTTCATTACATTGTGTGTTCGCAGGTGTGCGCAGGCTTTTGTTGACCTTTTTACCCTCCATCCCTTTAAGGATCGTGCCGTTCATTTCTTTAACGGACGGGAGTGCACCTGAGGCATGTGACCTTTTCACCATTCATCCCTTTTGGGCGTGGGAAAAATGATCGGAGGCGGATCGAACGCGTTGCGATATCGCTTCCTCGCGATCGCACTCGTAGCCGTCTCGAGTGCGTCTTCGTGGCGGAAGCGCTCCGCACACGTTTCTCACGTGCCCTCACACCATTCAATCACTGACCCTAATTAAATTTTATTACCCTACCCTTTTAAGAGGGTGACAGGGGACAGACATCCCCAATTTATCTAATTAATGACCCCCATTACCGATTAAAGATCAAAGCTGGCCCGCTTCTGTGGTTTACCCCTACTCTTGGTCACACTTTGTAGTCTCTCTCTTAACGTTCAATATATCAGAGCTCAGAGGATCGCGCAAATATTCTTTAACCACAAGAAAGTGTTCAATAAACATTATATACAACCTAAACGGAGGTAGTGTACTTATTTCTTCTGAATACTCAAGCACCTGCGTTGGGGGGAAAATACCAACAGGTTATGTGCCCAGGACGCGTTGTATCGATCAGAAAACTTAATAAGTAAAGAAGTGGTGAAATAAGAGACGCTATGAAAAATGACGGGTTCATACATGCGCATCGGGCCCCTAAACGCGGAGAACTACGACACATGGAAATTGCAGATGTGTGCTATTCTCGTGAAAAACGACTTATGGCAATACGTGAATGGTACAAGGGAGTGTCCCAGTGATGTAGGAGAACAGGCAGAATGGACCATTAAGGACGAGAAAGCTCGAGCAGATATACTTTTGTCTATAAGTACATCGGAGCTAGGTCTAATCGAAGATTGTGTCACATCGAGAGACTACTAGTTGAAATTGCAAACCACATTTCAAACCAAAGGGCCAGTGAGAAAGGCCAGCTTGCTAAAACGTGTAGCATTGTCGCGAATGAGTGAGGGAGACGACGGGCGTCTCCACATCAATGGTTGTTTTGACGCGGTAAAGAAGCTGAAAGAGATCGGAGTAACCATTGGAGATGATTTGCTCGCGATTCTCCTATTGTACAGTTTGCCCGATTCATATGAAACATTTAGGTGAGCAATGGAAACGCGAGACAATCTACCAAGTCCAGAAGTGCTTCGTGTGAAAATCTTAGAGGAATCGGAGGGACGGAAAACTAAAAGTGACCGTGAAGAAGAGAATGCTTTGTACGCAAACTGAAAGGGAATCGGCAAAGAGAGCAAGACTCAAAAGGAGACCAGAAAATGCTTCGTGTGTAACAAAGTGGGCCATACTGCACAAAATTGTAGAGTGAAGCCGAAAGAAAATGCTATTGCGAAAAGCGAGGATCGCGAGAACCACGGAAATTGGTACAAAAAGGAAATGACAATAAACGTGAATGAACATGCTTACATAGCCAAAGGGCATAGTGGTATGTGATGCCTGGACAGTGGTTGTTCAGCACATATGAGATCCAATAGAACTCTATTCGGAGACATTATGAGTGTTGAAAAAACATTACATTTGGCCGATAGTAACACGACAAAAGTTAATGGTGTTGTTGACGTGAAGATCGATATTAAAGGAAAGAGAAGTCAGAAGATTACTTTGAAAGAGGTGTTATACGTGTCGGACCTTTGCCAGAATTTACATTCTGTTTCAAAATTAACGGAAAAAGGTTAGGGAAGGAAGTGCATTTTCGTAAGGATGAGGCGATTATTACGAAGAATAATAATAAAGTTTGGCCTCGCGCGAAGAAATACGGGAACTTGTACTATTAAGACACCGAAAAGAATGAAGCAGACAAAGTGAACGAAGAACAAAACGAGATAGAAATATGGCATCGTCGGTTGGGCCATTTTAATGAAAATGATTTGAAGAAAATGTCAATGTGCAGAAAAGTTCACGGAATGAACCTAAAAGGAAATGAGAATCTATCGCAATGTGAAGTGTGTATAAGCGAAAAGCAAACAGCAAATACATATAAAAGTGCCACGGAAAAGAGATCGCAGAAAACTCTGGAAATAGTGCACAATGACGTGTGTGAACCCATGCTACACAGTCAAAGAGTGGGTAGATATTTTGTTACATTCATAGACGACTATTCGGAGGTGCTAAACGCGTTTAAATCTTTTAAAGCCTTAGCTAAAAATGTAACCGGAAATAAAATTAAACAATTGCATAGCGATAACGGAACGAGTTCCTGAGGCAAAACGGAATTAGTCGACGTCTGTCTGCTCCACATACTCCACAACAAAACGGCGTGGCAGAGCGGCAGAACCGCACACTGGTAGATATGGCCAGGTGTATGATGAAACAGGCGGGTGCTCCACCGTCATTCTGGGCAGAAGCAATTAGCACGGCTTGCGATCTGCGGAACAGGTGCCCAACGAAGGCTCTATTTGGGGAGCTGCCGTACACCTACTGGACAGGTAAAATTCCCACAGTTATGTATTTACGCACTTTTGGGACAAAGGCGTATTCATTAATCAAAGGCACTAAAAAGGGAAAGTTTGAGTCTCGATCAGAGGAATGCATTCTAGTTGGATATGCTGCTGAATCGAAGGCGTATCGTTTATACTCCCCTCAGAGAAGATCTATCGTGATGAGTAACGATGTAAAGTTTTTGAATGCATCAGGATTTAAAAGTAAATATGAAGAGTTAACGAGAGCGAACCTGAAGAAGAACTTGACATTCAGATGACAGATTTTACACCCGACAAGCGAGTTGAATCCTCAAGCAGCAGCGAAGTCGAAGAAGAGACTACTGTTGTTGAGAGACGGGGCAGAGGACGCCCAAAACTGCTGAGAACCGGACAGCGTGGAAGGCCACGTAAAGTTTATCAGCAAAGACAGGAGGAGGAAATCCTCAACAACGATCCTGCTGAAAATGACACGTCAGTGGAGGACGTATTTGAGGAATGCGAAATGGCATACTTAGCCATGTCAGGAGATCCTTTACCACTAGCAGAAGCGTTCCAATCGAAAGATGCAGTTAATTGGAAACGCGCAGTGGAAGACGACCCAGATAATCGCAAGGTAATTGGAAACAAAGTGGTTTTCCAAACGAAAGATGACGGCAGCACTTTGGGAAAGAAGAAAGCCCGCTTGGTTGCCAAGGGTTATGCTCAGGAACCTGGAGAAGATTTCTTTGAATCCTACTCAAATGTAGCGCGATTCACATCAGTGCAAGTTTTGGTTGTCCTATCTGTGGAATTTTAAATGGAAATCCATCAAATGGACGTTGTCACCGCCTACCTAAACGGTGAGCTGAAGGAGCAGGTATTCATGGATATACCAGAGAGTTTTAACGAGTTTATGGCAAAACTAGAATCAGGTGCGAAAATCGGATCAAAGCAGGAGCTGGCATCGGCAGAATTCAGAAGGGCAGCATGTTGTTGGAGAAAATCCTTAAAACCATTGAAGGATCCTGTATGCTTACTACGAAAGGCACTTTACGGGCTTCGTCAGTCAGGACTCCGTTGGTATTGCAAGCTTACAGAGAAGCTCAAGGAAATCGGTCTTAGCCCAACTGAGCAAGATCCGTGCCTGTTCATCAAGCAAGGAAAGGGGAAACTGCTACTGGTCACGATATATGTAGATGATTTGCTTTTGGCGTCAAATCATCCTGATTGGCTGGAGGAAACCAAAGAGCACCTGGGAGCATCATTCAAGATGAAAGATTTCGGACCAGTCAAGACATGCTTGGGCATCGAGTTCACACAGGATGCAAAGAAGCAGACAGTTTCCATGAGTCAAGAGAAGTACATCGACGCCATCCTTAGAAAATTCGGAATGGAAGACTGCAAGCCGGCTGTCACACCGATCGAGGCAAAATCTGTACTAAAGAGGCCGGAGAACCCAGACGAGGAGGAGATGAAACGGTATCCTTATCAA
Organism: Drosophila watanabei; assembly: GCA_008042575.1. Lineage (NCBI taxonomy): Eukaryota > Metazoa > Arthropoda > Insecta > Diptera > Drosophilidae > Drosophila > Drosophila watanabei. Next base: position 18,211 of record VNJS01015766.1, read on the forward strand.
AGCTTAATTGGTTCTCTTATGTTTCTTGCAGTTTCAACGCGACCAGACATCGCGTTTGCAGTGAATTTCCTGAGTCAGTTCAACTCTAACTACTCAGCACTGGAAGGCGTCGAAGCCCATCCTACGGTACTTAAAAGGTACGAAGAAGCTTGGGTTACTCTTCAAAAAGACTGGAGATGACCTGTACGGCCTTGGGAGGCGCGCAAGCAACGTACTGTGGCTTTGTCGAGTGCTGAGTCGAAGTACTTGGCCATGTCGAAAGCTGTGAAAGAGGCGCTGTATCTGAAGGCTCTTCTTAACCGAATCGGATCGACTTGTGAATCGGTCCGAATCTACAACAACAACCAGAGCGCACAGCAGCTGGTGAAGGGTTTCGGCTTCCATCCACGTTCGAAACACATTGATGTCCGGCACCACTTTATTCAAGAGAAGGAGAAGAGTGGTGATATTTCGGTGGCATACATGCCGACAGAAGAGATGCCCGCTGATGTCCTTACGAAGGGATTAGGGAGCAGCAAGCACAATAATTGTATTGCTTCCTTGGGTATACGATTGCTACTTTGAGGGGGTGTTTTCAAAATAAGCGCCATATCTTAGTTACACTTTGTAGTCTCTCTCTTAACGTTCAATATATCAGAGCTCCGAGGATCGCGCATATTTTCTTTAACCACAAAAAAGTGTTCAATAACCATTATATACAACCTAAACGGAGGTAGTGTACTTCCTTTCACTTGACCGTTTGGAAGAAAGTTTCTTCGGTATAGATTCGTTTTTAATAAAATTTGTAAATTTCCAATTCCATTAATATAATCCATTTGTAAGTTTCCAGTTTTGACCATCATCAAATTAAATTTTTTTATTGAACAACAGCTTGAACAACGGATTGACAATTTTGATTAATAAAATCATTTGGATCCAAAAAACTTAACATTTTCAGAAAGTTATCTTGCAACGGCAATCTTTTTTTTTAGTTGTACGCATAACTCGATTGAAAGTAACTGGCTACGTTTCAAAGCATAGCTTGAAGCAAGAGCAGACGAATGGCAAACACATTTTTCAAAAAAACATGTTTTGTTGACGTCTCGTATCTTCGTCATATAGGTCTTGATAGATGCAGAGTGTTGTCCGACTCTTTTAAAAACGATTGAATCTGAAAAAAGAATAATTATTATTTAAACATAAGTTAAAAGCATATAAAGAACTCACCTTTTATTTTCTATTGAAGTATTTCATATTATCTTTATGTTTTTGTGTAGTTGCGTGCTGCTTAATTGACGCCAGCCTACTCAAAATGTCCGTCTTGCACACTTTGCAGTGCACATTCATCTTATTTTCGCTCCTGCCCAGCCATTTTTCATTTTCCGGCATAGTCTCAAATTCTCTATATTTTTGCTTGTTACTCATTTTCACTGTTTTAAAATATTGTCGCAAAATTAAGACTTGATTCGATTTATTAAAGTGTGACCAAGCCGAAAATACCATATAATACCATTAAATCTAAGAAAAATGCTTCTAAATACCTATATACCATTTAAATACTTTATAGCTAAATCAGAGCCGATAAAATACCAAAAAGTACTTAAAATACCATATTCGGTCACGCTGGTCATCATCCTCTATAGCTGGTTGAGAAAAGAATCGATCATTATCATCATCATCTTCATCTACAATATCGCTCTGTATCCCCCAATCATATGATTTGAAACTATTCTTACTAAGAGGTGTAGAGTTTTGTCTATTCGTATTGTAAAATAAAAGTTTATTCTTCTTTTTTATATGGTGAACCATTGTCTAATGGTGAATTGTTCTGTTTTGTTTTTATTTCAGTATTTTCATTTTTATATCTTTAGTAACATATAATGTAATTTTTTGTTATCATTACCAAGTTTATGCAAAGGCTCAGTTATAGGTTTATAGGTTATAGTTATAGTTATAGTTATAGTTATAGTTATAGTTATAGTTATAGTTATAGTTATAGTTATAGTTATAGTTATAGTTATAGTTATAGTTATAGTTATAGTTATAGTTATAGTTATAGTTATAGTTATAGTTATAGTTATAGTTATAGTTATAGTTATAGTTATAGTTATAGTTATAGTTATAGTTATAGTTATAGTTATAGTTATAGTTATAGTTATAGTTATAGTTATAGTTATAGTTATAGTTATAGTT
>VNJS01015771.1:0-15673 GCA_008042575.1 Drosophila watanabei
TAGATTTATGTTTTGTGTTTGAATATTATGTTGTAAATATATGTATTAAGGAAAAAACAACAACAAATTTGGAAGTAAATTGTTTTTTGTAATTATTGTGATTGTAGATCAGTGGAGTGGACTGTATGTATGTATGAAGGGTAAATAAATGCAAGCGGAACACAATATACCAAGAGGAATTCGGAAGTAAATGTTTCACTGTGGCTTTTGCATTTATTTGAACACTTTTTGATTTTTGAATTGGAAGTTATTATGCTGCCGTGGTGTCGGATTAATCGGACTTAGATTTTAGACAATAATCATACAGAGAAGTTTAACGAATTGAGTTTCGCTAAAGCTAACCGTATGACAGGCAGCAATAATATAATTCGAACTTATCTTGTGCGGTGTTAAAGCCACCGGTACTGCTGGAGTAGAAATATCCGGCTTTGATGGACCAATGTTTGGAGGGGGGCGGCTTTAACCTAAGGTTGCACTCGATAATAAAAACACGTAGGACTTGTTCGGGGTTTTGCGCGACGTGCGTCTTGGGTGTTTATTGAACAACGTAGAAATTGGTACTGATTACAAATAGACTTAAAAATATCATCGGGGAGCGGATTGGAAGCTCATCGGAGAGAGAGGGAGAGAGAACAAACGGGACATTGTGAGGCTGCAAGCGGAGTCACACTGCCTCTCGAAAATAAGCGCCTTTTGGCGTGAACACATGGCAACTGTTTAAATACCAACATTACATGGCGACTTTTTAAATGAATAAAGTGAATTAAATAACAACATTACAGTAGGATATATAGGGGTGTATGTGTTACCGAATCGCAGTTCGGTTGTCATGTAGTCTGTGTCTTCTGTCCTTTATCTTGTTCAGAACCCTGAAGTGTCCGGTGTGGTAGTCTTTCCAGCTTTGACTAGCCTTTAGTCGTACCGCACTTTCTGCTGCAGTGTTTCTGATGAAATGCTCTATCTGTATTATGTTCAGGATGGCATTTAGCGCTGCCGCGGGCATGATCTCAGCCACGGGAGCAGCTCCTGCGCATGCGGATCTCTGTATCCTAGTGAGTTTCTGGATTTTGTACGCCCAAGTTAATGATGGCCACGAAACTAGTGCTTCGTATGTGAGTATGGGCTTTACAACCGCTGTGTAAAGCCATATTTTTATCCTGTGGTGAATGCCCCAGTTCTTTCCCAACATCTTCCTACAGGAGTAGAATTCTTGCTGTCTTGACTCTTTCGTTAACTTTCTGTTTCCATGAAAGTTTCGCATTTAGTATATGTTTAGTAGGGGGACGATCCTTAAATAAAAGATCCTTGACAATGAAATTGACAGGCAAAAAATTCCCACGGCGCAGAAGTTAGCAAAAACCCAGTAGAAGAAAAAGTCGGTGGCGTCGGTGGGGAACTTCAGCTTTATTCGGCTGCGTGCATGTAACTGCCTTATGCTTAGAAATAGAGCCGAGCTCCCGCCCGCTATACTCTAATAATAGACCGAGAGCGGGAGAACCAAGGAGGCGAGCGGTGCCGAAGTTCGCTTCGCGGCGCTGAGATCAGCCAGCGCAGAGGCCCTTAGCTTAGCCAAAGGGTCGTGCGCCCGACCGAGAGCGGTAGAACTGCGATGTAGAGATCTTAGTAGCCGCTAGCGGTGTTCTGGTGTGCTGAGGAGCGGAGAGCGGGCGAGCGACGGCTAGTTCAACAGCCAGCGTGTGGAGCTCGGACACATGACAATGCAGCGGGCGGACGGGAGCGAAAGAGCGGCCGAGCTTTTTGGAAGCTTGGTGGCGCCAGTCGCCTCCTTACATGAACAGTATTACTCACAGATACTTTGCCTGCTGTGATATCACTAGTTCTATGCCATCTATCTTTGGTCTTGTGAAGCTGGGGACTTTTGATCTCCTAGTGAAGAGCATTAGTTCCGTTTTACTTGGATTTATGCCCAATCCACAGACTTTTGCCCATGCATTGAGTTTAGTGAGTGCCCTTGTAATAAGCTCGCTGATGACGTCAGGGAATGGTCCTGAAGCGAGTAGGACTACTTCGTCTGCGTATGCTACCACTTTTACTCCTTCGCTATTAAGTGTTTTTAGTATGTCGTCCATGTTAATCAGCCGAAGCAGTGGGGACAGGGCTTCGCCCTGAGGTGTGCCCCTCTTCACAAATCCTGTGTGATGAGGGCCATTCAGTTCGGCTGTTATGCTTCTGCTCGTCAGCATTGCGCCGATCCACGCTCTGATGCCTCCTTCTACTCCTATCCCGTTGAGGGAGCTCAGGATGGAATCCGCGTTTACGTTATTAAAGGCTCCTTCTATGTCCAGGAAGGTGGCCATTGCGTAGTTTTTGAAAAGTAGAGCCTTTTTATGTATCGCTCCACCTCATGTAGTGCTTTTTCAGTGGATCGGCCTTTTCAGTACGCGTGTTGCGCATTGGAAAGGTTTTTCTCCGTTCTTTCTCTAATGTGGATATCAATTATCTGTTCCTACTGTTTTCATTAGGAATGAGGAAAGGCTTATCGGTCTATAATCCTTGACTTGGATGTGTCCCCTTCCTCATGGTTTTGGTATGAAGACTACCCTTGCTTCCATCCATGGAAGTGGTATGTGTGCTGTTTTGTTGCATGCTTGGAAGATTGCTTGCAGCAATTTTCCCGTGCATGCTTTTGTTGTTTGCAGCATTGCTGCTATTACTCCGTCTGGACCTGGGCTTTTGAATTTGGCAAAAGAATCTATCGCCCAATAAATTCTTTCCATGGTGATGATCTCTTGTACTTGTAACTGCTGGTCTGTCCCCTGGTTTTCCACTATTCTGGGTTCCTCTTTTTGGTTTCCTGTGAAGTGTGTATCCAACAGGATCTCCAGTGACTATTCAACCGACGTACTTTCTGTCCCGTCGGGTCTGTGTGCCCTCTCGCTATGATTTTGCTTAGTCTAGCCGTGCCTTTGACTCCTTCTAGCGATTCCCAGTATCTACCCAAAAATTCTTTCTTGGCTTCATAGATCGCCTTTATATATTCTTTGTGTATTTCCTTGTGCTGCTGCCAGTCTTTGGTTCCGTAACTGGTGTTGAAGGCTTTTCGAACTTTCTTCCTGAGCTCGCCTAGCTCTTTGTTCCAGAGTATGTTTCTTAGATAATGTTAGTCTGCATGACTCTTTATAAGCTTTGTTAAAAAAATTTGCGAAGTCCTCGACTTCCTTATCTTTTCCTTCCGGGGTGGATAGAGTATTGATACTTCTACCTTTGACCTTTGACTGTACAATCTTTCCGTATTCGTCCCAGTAGGTGTTACGAGGGTTTCACTTCGGCGCCGTCTCCCGTATCGGCATCGCGATTTCGAAGAATATGTACCTGGGCTCTGAAAAAGAGTCCTGTGCAGACCCTCTCCATTTTCTTACCTTATAATCGCTATGCTCCATTTGTAGGGTTCTGTCTAGGACTTCTTTCCAGCCCTGAAATCCTTACTACTTGGAAAGATGATATTTGTTTTTAATGATTATACCCGCCCTCGGCATACCTGTCGAGCTTGTGTATAATGTTGTGTATTCATTTATGGCCATGCCAGAGAATTGTCCGTCCCTTGTCAGATTAACTGAAGCATAGGAGCTGCGCTTCAGGTTGATCTGAACGACTGTCGGCATAAGATCGGGATGATGTTAGCGGTGCTGTCGTCGATTGCCAAGTCGTCCAAAAGCTTGTTGGCGTCTTCGACTTCGTCATCCGGTTATCCGGTTTGTCTAGAAAGATCTTCACCTTGGCCTTTTTAATGCCATATAGGACCTTGTTGTCTGCTGCCTTGAGTTGTACTAGGTAGCGCTGGTTGATCAGGAACAGGTAGGGCTGACTGAACTTCTTTTCCCGTTCCGCTTTGAGGATGGCCCAGTAAACAGTCCCTTGTCCATTGCTTGCAGAGTCTTGAGCACCCTTTCATGGCTAGACAGCCCCTTGGGTAATCAAATGCGAGCTTGGGATGTCCTTGCGAGCCCTTGGGATGTCTTGGCGGAAACCAGCTTTATGCTCATCCCCTTCCATGCGTTGCCTAGTCTTGCAACGCAGTTCGCCAGGAAGTGCCGCGAGAACTCATCGTCGCACCTGATTACCCGGTGCCCTCAAACCATTTCTGAGGAGTCAAAGAAAGGTGACAGACTCGTTGGCTCGGATAGTATCCAATCGGTTACTATCTCCGCCAACTGGGTCTCGACCTCCTCCCATTTCTCCATCAAAAGGCGCCCATCGTCATCGAGCCCGTATACAAGTGCCATTGCAAGACTGTCTCTGGCCCCCTCGCTGAATTTTTTCGCCGGCTTGAAGAATGTGGTCGATCTTGGTGCGCCTTTTGCGTCATTGGCTTTCTTCGGAGCACTCTTGTCACCTCCTTTGAGCGGTTGCGCTTGGGGAGGGAGGAACGCTACCGGGTGCTCCTTCTCATAGCGCTCGTATTCCTCGATCACTGCAAGCAACCTGGCTTTGTCTGCTATGTCGCGCGGGTCGGCTTTGCCCTCCTTTTCATTCCTCGCGATTTCGGCGAGAATGAAATGGACCTTGCTTGCCTGCGCCTTTCGTTGCTGGTGGGTCCACGGTTTTCTCTTTTCGTGTTCGCCCGTCGCTTTGGTTTGGCTTGCCGCTGCTTTACTTGTGGATGGTTGAGTCGCTTGAGGTGTGCTTGTCTTTGCACTTCCTTCTGAGTTGGATGGAGCCAAAGTTTCATCGTCTGAGCGCAGTAGCTCCTCCTCGTCCAATTCTATGTCTGTTGGTGGTTGTTGGGGTTTTACGAGGTCCGAAGCAGATTGTATTGTCGTATTCATGTTCATTCACGGTTCGGCCCGAGGGGTTTGGGGCTTTGAAGGAAGGTCGACCGTGGCTTCGCCCCTAAACCACGGCTCGTTTCGACCCAGGGTTGCCCAGCCCTAGGAAGGTGGTGTCTATCAAACCGATATTCACCTACGAGTCGATTTGGTGCTCTATTTGAGCCAAGGAATATTCATCAACAGTTGCCCTGCTGACTTTGCCTTGGTTTGGCGCATCTTTACCACCCTTTTTTTTCGATACTCAGAAGGTACACAATTTTTTCATCACTGTAGTTAAATTTTCAATTTTTGTGTGGCTCTTTCATTTATTTTTTTCATTTCATTGGGAACTTTGTTAACATATATATTTTTTTTGTCATTTCCTCACATAAGTATTAAGACTGGGAGCGTTGTAGGCATTCTGAATCTTTTGTTCTCCGTCGGTTGTGCCAGTTAACAGTTGTCATCGAGGGTCAAGGGTTGATATTGGTAAGTTACATCTGGATAGAAAAATGCGATAATGTTTGGTGTTGTCTCCTTTAGAGTTAAATTAGAGTGTTTTATTTATAATCTAATTGGTTTCGCCAAAACTCCACTCCAAAACTCCTAAGAAATGCTGTTTAGGCATTTTAATTGTTCATAAATAAGCTCAGCTCGGCAAACTTACTCTTGGCACCATCGAAATTCGTCGCATTGTCACTCCTAAGTTTGCGTACCAACTGCCTCGAGGACTGATGAATCTTTTCAGAGCTGCAATAAACAAGTCAGTTGTTAGCTCCTGGACGACTTCCAAGTGTGTCACCTTCTTGGGAAAGCAGAAGCTTTATGTTATGGTTGACCGAACCGGCTCGTTCCGATTTATATACGAGTAAGAAGATATAGATATTCAGAGGGACTCTCAAAACTGAGGGACTTCTTTGCGTACGGACGGACAAACGGACAGACGGACATTGCTAGATAAACTAGGATTTTGATGCTGATCAAGAATATATATACTTTATAGGGTCATAAATGCTTCCTTCACTGCGTTGCAAACTTATGACTAAAATTATAAAATAAGGGTATAATAAAAGTACTATAAGGTTCGATTAAATATTTGCGTGCTTATTATTTGTTCGGTTTAGTCGGAAATGCAACCAATGATTGGAAAGCTTGGCTTTAACATATATTCATATTTAACATGATTTTTCAATTAAAGTTTGACGACAGATTTAGCGAAATAAAGATAAGAAAAGATGGATTTTTCACCTGAGCTATAACTTTAATCGATAATGAAATGGAATGAATTTACTCTTTCCAACATTTCGGCCAGTATCTCACGAATTAGTGTTTCAAAGTTGTTTTGCAATGCGTCAATTGAAGCGTGCTTTTCTGTATAGGCATGAGCTTTAACATAGTCCCTAAAACCGTTATATCGCATGATTTGGGCGGCGAATTGACTTGTTTCGAGCGTAAAATAATATGTTCATCGAGCCCATCTCTCATTAAGTCCATTGTTACGCGTGCTGGTGCCAAGTGGCACCGGGTTTTTGAAACTACATGCCATGCAAGTTAAGGTCTTGCATTTTGGGCAAAAAAATTAATATTATCTTACGGTAGCGCTCAATAAAGCCAAAAAACTGACTTCATGCGACGAAGATATGAAATGAGAGAGATCGGTTATTGCCTAATAAATAAATATTTGCCGTAGTATTTTTAAATAAAAGCGAGGATGTGTTTGAGCTTACGTTTAGTGTTAACCATATTATAGAACTGTTTAGGGTCGTGTGAGAACACAGCCCTGCAACGAATCAAAAAGTTTTTATATCACTGTGGGTTCAGCACTGTGAAGTTTGACCGAGCTGTTAAATATGCGGAAAGAGCAGTTCGAGAACCGATGGGTCTAAATTTAGCGCACAGCCTAGACTTTATGAATTTGATGCAACTCAACTTATTAGTAAACCAAGAAGGCCTATTTGAGATTGATTAATAGTATAGCGGAACACATTCAGTAAAAATAAATTCATGGCAGTGTAAAAAATATTTATGGAATCTGCGATGTCAGGGCACATGGTTAGATCGGACCAATTAAATTCAGATATAAAATTATTCAGCCTTTCAGAGTCCGTCTTGCGAAAATATAGGTAATTTATGGTATGATAGAATTTGGTTGATAGACTCTGTACATTAGTCCAAATGTTGAGAGTCACATCAAAATTAGGATGATAGGGATCTTCGGGTTGCGTCAGCAGTACCACCCTAGACAAACTAACTCTCGCTGGATCAGAGACAAAATAGAGATGGTTGACTTGGGACAGCGAAATGTCGAACCAGCCAGCAATAAAATAATTTAGGAACATGTAATAAAAGTGAAGCTACCATTGACTGATAGCATCATACGAATAAATGCCATATCGTTGAATTTAATACGTAAGCCTCTTGCATATTTTATTTTCAACTAGATTATTTTTTTTATTTTTATTGATTTATCTATTTATTTATTTATCTATCTAAAGCTAACAATTAGTTATAAACTAAGAGCTAACTTAAATTTATGGGCCATAGTAGCTAAGACCTTCGGCTTCAACTAGATTAATTATTTGCAAAGAGCAGCAGGCGTATAAGTCGCAAGCTTAGGAATGACAAGAGAGAATCTTAATAGCTTTCTTTTAAAGCCGTTTAAGTTTTATAGGTTTACACGGGACCATGTTTGAAAATTGTTAGTATATGTTTGTAAATCCGATTGGCAAGAAACGTGCCTGTATCGTCCGCATACATAAGTATTCTAGAGTAAGTCAGAACTTTGGGAAGGTCGTTAATATATACTGTAAACAATAACGGAACCAAATGGCTCCCTGGCGCGACACTAAAGGTAGAACATTAGACAAGCTATTTTTAAAAAGGAACTTTGGCGTCCTGCCAATTATCTGATTGAAAATGATCGCTTTGCTTTCTAGTGACCTTAGTGCATTATAGTACATAAAAAAAGTAAGAATAAAATAGATAGATATATCTGTACAAAAAAGTATTTATGAATAAATCAGGGATCGTAAATAATGATTTTCGGGAAAATTTTTAAGTCAAAAAATCAACCACTTTGAATAATATCGTGTAAATCCTTGTTGGATGGTCTATTTATTTCCGAGGTGATTTTTATATTTAGGAGTTTTTATTATTCTCCAATAATAATGATTAAAATTGAGCTATAATATTGAAATTGTTAATATTCATTATATTTGAGAAAAGAAATAAAAATCAACAATATCCATTTTTTTTCAACAAATTCACGGATCGTTTGTATGACAGCTATATGATATAGTAGACCGATCTGGCTCGTTCCGACATATGTATGAGTGAGAGTATATAGAAGTCTATCTGCAAAGTTTCATTCAGATAGCTTCAAAACTGAGGGACTAGTTTGCGTAGAAACGGACGGACAGACGGACAGACGGACATGGCTAGATCGACTGTTGATGCTGATCAAGAATATATATACTTTATAGGGTCGGAGATGATTCCATCACTGCGTTGCAAACTTCTGATTGAAATTATAATACCCTGCAAGGGTATAAAAATCCAAAATATTATAATTATATGATAATATAATTATTATTGATTTACTTAAAATTACTCAATTTTAATCATAATTAATAATCAAAAAATACAGTTAAATGTGTATCATTATCACGTGATTTTTTCAATAAAACTTAAAATGATTACGGCCCAGATATAAATAGTTAAACGTAACAAAGACTTAAGTATGAATAAGAACATGAATGTAAATAAAATACGTTAATTAAATAAAATCTTAAATTTTCTTTTATTGCAGCTATCAGAACTTGTAAATAGTTTTTCTGAGAACGGGCTTTTACCTTTACAAATGGCACTTTCCGCCAAAAATATTCAAATCGCGCAGACTCTTGTAAAAAATGGATTAGCAAACATTAACGCTGTTGATAAAGAGGTATATAAAATGCATATCAACCATATTGCTAAACAAATTTTTTTTCGACAGGGATATACGCTTCTTATGGGTGCTTTAAGATCGGGTGATGCGTTTTCAGCTAATTTTCTTTTGGATCAAAACTGTCTTCTAGACCTCTCATCCGGGTAAATATATATTCTTCAAGCATTATTTTAATACATAATTATACCCTTGCGAGAAATTGTGCTATTACCAGAACGTTTTGTAACCATTCCGGCTGCCTGCCTATTTTTGCTTTAAATAGCCCTATTTTAGTTGTCAAACTTATATTCTTACATATGTGGATTACATTACAAATGGTATATCAACACGTGGATGCTCTTCTCAGCCAACGTTACGCGCAGCGAGTTTCCGTTGTGTTCTAAGCCCACAAACAATTACCTTACAAATTGCTATATTTCTTCTGCTTGTAATATCAAATTTTTGTGTTTTTTAGGTTTAAAATTATTAAAAGGTTTTTTATTTTTATTATATATTTATATTTATTCCAATTGAATTTGTATATATTTCTAATATAACATTAAATATAATAAATATAACATGTAAAGATTTGTATATGTATTTTTCAAGTCGCTTTCCAAGAAGTGTTGAAATATTTTTTTTGTTTACATTGATTCAGAATATGTACATCGATGCAAATTTGGAATAGATCGATTAATCGATTATTTACTCGATTTTAATTACACCTCATTTCGCAGGGGTGCAGGGATAATACGATCATCCATTAGCTTGGACATCGTAGAAGGCGCGTGTGTCAATCCAAACGGCATGAGCTTAAATTGGTATAGCGCTCTTCCAGGGATCGTAAATGCGGTCTTATCCCTTGAACTTTCTTAAAGCGAGATCTGCCAGTAAGCGTCTTTCAGATCTAAGCTTGTTATGAACTCGACCTTGGGCAGCCTGCTAAGAATACCATCAATAAAATCGCATCTTTTTTCGTAATTGCGTTGACTTTACGACTATCAATACATAGCCTTATTTTCCCTGGCTTCCTAACAAGCACAACTGGCGAGGACCAGGCGCTCGACGACTCTTAGATGACTCCTATACAATCATACGATCAACCTCCTCATACATCAGCTTTTCTATCGCTGGAGACACCGGATAGTGACGATGCTTAATCGACTTTGAATCCATAACATCAGTGATATGCGTCAACAGGGTCGTTCGCCCAAGTCCTTTTTTCGCTAAGAAAGGAAACCTAAGGATAGCTTCCCTCAAACTTTCTCTTTGTCCCTTGTCTTGTTAAAAGGCGCTGTGGACTAGCTTTTCCTGCTTCCTCTTCCGGTATGCTCTCTCCTGCTTCTAGATTAAGCTCAAATTTAGATCAAATTCTGACCAAAAGTTTATGCCAAGATACAAGGATTGCGTTAAGGAGGGCAAAATATAAAACGTAATATTCCTCTTAATCTCTTTACATTTTACCATTGTTTTAAATTTTCCTATAATTTCTTGAGCTTGATCTCCAGCTGAATGAACTTTTGTGGACATTTCCTAAACTCTACTCCATTTCCTCCACCTATGCAGCTTATGGATGCTCCTGTATCCATTAAACCACTAATTTGCCGATCTAATAGTATAATTTCAGCATACGGACGACGATCATGCCCTACAATTACCGAGATAATATCTCGCTGTTCCATTCGCAATTCTCTATAATATTTTCTTTGCCTAAGATTAGAGCGATTCTTCCTTATTGATCTAATATCTATTATATTGGGCCTTAAAGATAAATCCGGTGCTATTTCACTCTCTGTGGCATCGGACAGTTCTGAGCTAATCGGTATCGGTTGCTTTGTGAAACATCTGCCGAGTCGTATCCTCCCGCTGCTTCTACGGCTTGTACAAAACGGCGTGGTGCAGGACGAGGCTTATTATGACCACTTCCCACAGACTGCATAAAAGCTTCTCTGGTCCTAACCAAATGCCGTAGTTCACCGACGCTTTCTATATGCTCGTACAGAAACTCATGTTGGATATCCGGCAATAAATTTGCACGTAAATATTCCAACAAAGAAGACTCCGGCAAGGGCACAGTCAATTTATTTGCCAGTACTACGATCGCATCGTGAAATTCATCGAAGGACTCTGTGGCTTCTGCTTCCTGCGATCCATGGATGCCCTAATATAAACATCGGTACGCTTATCCTTAAACTGCGTCAGCATCGCGTTCCTAAGATTTCCCCAACTCATAACCCTGGTGTTTCTATGGTAACGCCAAAACCAATCACTGGCACTTCCCTCAAATAAATTGCTAAGTTTGATTGGTTAGCGCTTCAACTCTATACAGAAAGTCGTCGATGGACATAGCGGGTCTTCCTGAAAATCTTAACTTCCTGTTAATTAATATTTGGCTAGCGCGCTCTGGTCGAAGGTCCACCCCACTCGGAGCATTAATGGGTGCCGAGTTCCTCATGCCACTGGAATGTTCCGGGGGAGATGCCCCTTGATATGGTTGGCTATTTCCCAACAATTCTGCTCTAAAGTTAGCGAACATGCCCTGAAAGCCACTAGTGATTTCTTGGACAATCCTATTAGACTGCTCCTGAGTAGCTTGTGTCAGGATCTCAGCCTGCCTTCTCGCAGCTGCGGCCATTTCCGAAATCTATTCCTGCAACTCACTCGGCGATGGGGATACAGCCTCTGATGGGGATTCAGCCTCTGACCCCTGATTCATATTCTGCGACCCAGACCCAGAAGGAACAGCAGCGTTTGCATTTTGCTTCCTCGTCTCTGGAGCCATTCTTTCCATAGCCTGTGAACTTCCCACTGTCTCGTCTTCTACCAAACTCGACTTAGAGGAATGCAAAGATCTAGCGCACACCGGACAAATTTTCCTAACCCCAACTTTTGTATTAAAACACGCCTTATGAAAAGTATGATCACAAGTCGTTACTAGTAATTGGGCCGGATATTCCACTCGCTTTAAACACAAGAAACAATCTGTTTCTTCGTCTGGCGTTAATTTTTCGCAACTGCGAGCTAGACGCATCGCCAAAATAATCCGTATATTTCTTTTTTATTATTTATTCAAAAATCAAAATTCCAAAATTCAAAATCAAAACCAAAGTTCAAATAAATCCAATATCCAAAATCCAAATTGTTTTATTTATGGACATGCTTATAAGCAGGTATACAAAAAAAAAAAAAAAAAACGAGGGAAACAAAAAATATATTGACAAACATATAAAAACACATTTAGCTAATAAAACCAGTTCTTAATCATTCGTCGCAAACCGGTAGATGACGTTTATCTGTCAAAAAAAATCCAGGCTACAGGATTAAGATCTTTTAGCTCACAATCAATGCGTTTAAACCCAAACATTTACTGTTATACTGCCAATTAAATCATATTTCGACAGCCGGTAACTAACGGTGTTAGGCAAATCCTGGCCACGAAATGAATTTAGCTGTATATATAATTTAAAATGTCAGAATTTTCTTTACACAAATGATGAGTGCACAGCTTAGGTAACAGAGTTAAAAGAATTGCCTCAAATTAAAATATAAACAAAAATATAAAACATTTATTATACTTTTTTAACTGAGCTTCTTGTCCACCCTTTCCTATTCTATCTAAGTTTGCAGTATCTTCTTCGCTATGATTGCATCCTAATTTGGATATAGCGGATTTAACCCACTTATCTTGCTTATTGCACTCTGATCATGTGTATATGAATTAGGGACCTGCCGGATATATATATATTATATAATAATACTGTAACATATCACTAGTGATATGAGCTCCGGCTTTGGGCCTGGTCGGTATCTGGGAGTGGGAGTAAGTAGTGGGTCCTAGAGAGTCACCATGTCGTCGGATATACATATTCCGATTTTATTTTCGCGTGCTGGCACATAACCACATAAGAATGGACGAGAGAGGGGAGAAGGGTAAACAAAACAAAAAGAGGAAACCTGCTTGTCCCCGAACACATCCTTGAACGTGGCAGACATGGTGATCTGCTGCTGTCACGCCCACCCTACCATGATTCCGCAGCCTCCTAGCTGTTGGTAGCTGGAATACCTTGTGACACGCATCGAAATCATATCCTTCATCCTTCCCGACTTTGGGTCCTGCATGGTCCCCCAATTGAGAAAATAAGAAATTCATAATTAATTTAAATTTATTCTAACAAATTTCATCCTTAAAAGGCCTATTTTTCACCAAAAACATAAGCTTCCCTAATTGGGCTAGATCATAATTAAATATAATAAATTAAATAAAGTATATGTATATATAATAAGATAGGTATAAAATAATATATTCTTAAATCAAAGTATAATAGTTGAAAATATAATATGGGAACATAAGATAATAGATAGATTTACACAATTATTCAATAAGTTGATTTCAAGTTAAAAGAAGCTGCATTCCTTGCAGTTGTATTTAATTCAATTTTTAAATACTTTTATGTTATTCAATTTCATTTCTAAGCCAAGCAGCCAAGACAACAACCGCTTTGTTCTTTCCATCCAAATGTGGATCGTATGTGATGTTTTTAATATTTCAAGGCCAAGGCCAAGCCGAACACAGCTGCTGCATTAAATGTAGGTCATGCTTAGGAAAGCTTTCAAAAGATAGAACAGGGAAGGGAGAGAGAAAGAACATAGCCGATCAGCAGCGTATCACTCACTCATATGGTTGCGGGAACTCCAACGACGAAAGCGCTTTCTCGTTCTGCATTCCCTGAAAAATTCCTGCACAAAATAATAAGGGCCAAAAACCATAGAAAATGCAGGTCAATGCATGTTTTTTTTTCGTTTAATAAGATCGGCTGGCAGGGAGCAAGAAAAGAAAAGAGCACCGCTTAGGGGGATAAGGAAAATAGCTGGAGGTTACACTAGCTCGTTGGCTTAGGGATTTGGATGATAATTAACTTTTTCACTGCATATGGGGGTTTTTATAGTTTTTTTTAGCCCAACAAAAAAAATAACCAAAAAAAAATTATGCACCACAACAACACAAACGTCGGCTTCAACTGCCGATTCCGGGCGGAATTGCACCGGATTTTCTTAGGCCGATCTCCCGGCGGCCGTTCTGGTTCGGATGCAGCTGCCACTTAGAACTGCGACGTTTCCGTTTAGAGATGGCGCTCCGCCCCGCGCGTCTCCCGCCTTAAAGCGATGCGCTCGCTGCTTCGCTTGCAGTTAAACTGGCGCTTTCGGTAGAGGTGATTAGCGACGACGGCAGCGCTGATGCAGGCGACGAAGGACCCGAAGTGGGGCGTGGAACTGCCGACAGCGGCTTCTCCAGCTGGTGGACCCTAATTTAGGGTATGTTTTGGGTTCGGCGTCCAATACCAGCTCCAAAATTTTTCGGGGGCTCGTCTGTAAACACAATTTAACCTAGCCACAGGGCCTGGTTACTCTCACCCAAGTTATATATGGGACACAATAATTGCTCAAATAAGAATAACAAAACGGATAAACCCGCGTGATTCGCCTTGGCTTTACTTTGCCTTTCTTTGGCTTAAAGTTTAAAGATGCACAACTATAAACTTTTGGCGTTTTCCGTCCGCTCGCTTTGAGGTTTCCAACAGACAGCAGCGTCGGCCAAAGCCTCAGTCATTACCTCGCCCACGCTGGCGTTGTCAGCAAACTCCATTTTATTGATGCATCTGCACACAGAATCCTACAAGTTTTCATTTTAATTTTGCAAATTATAATTATTTATTCAAAATTATATTCAACATAGACAGTCTTCCTATGGTAGAGTCCTATGGTAGAGTCCTTAGTCCTAACCCACATAGTACGATTGCAAATAAAAAATCAGGCAGTACGCCAGTATTTCATTTAATCGTATTCTTTTCTATATTTACTGGTGCAAGAACCACTTGAGTCTACTGACCGTAGTGCATCAACGTCCATAAATGTAAGTTATTCTGATCTGGTTGTACTACCGTTAATTATTGGACCTTGGGCCTTCTTAGACGAACGGCAATAACGAACACGAAGAGTTAAGATACTATATAAAATATTTAATTCTCCTAAACCTCTTAAGGCAAGGATAAGAGGTTGGTTACAATAATATTAGGATTGCACAGCTAAGGCTGCGGAGAATAATTTTTAGACTAACCTGAGGATCTGGTGCGGCTACGCCTCGAGGCCCTCGCCTGATCGCTGCGCTGTCGCCAAGGTGGCTGGGCAGCATTTGGTATCCGGCTCGTGGCAATCATTCGCTGAGTGAGTGTCCCCGGCGTTATTGCTAAAGTGCAGGGTCAGCAGTTGGTATCCGCTTGGTGACGATCACTCGCTCCGTGAGTGTTCTGACCGGGCTCCGGGCAATTGCGCTCGGAGTGCTGGGTCGGCAATTTCCCTAACCAGCCTGCTATGCGGAATCATATTTAACATGAAAGGAAGCTAACTTCGGCTGTTCGTTCAGCACGGTGTTCGAGATGTAAAGGGGGTCATCCCATTTGATGATAAAAAAATGGCAATTTTAATTTTTATATTCGATGTCATTAGTAGGTTAGTAAAGGAATGATTATAACCTTTCCGTTTTTCTCAAGACTTTGGTTTTCATACTGATCTCCATCCAAACTCAAAAACAGCTAGACCGAATGACTTGAATACACGTAAATGCATGAAATGATCTACAACCATTAAAAATATGAAAATCTTATATTTTTTTTAAGCAAAAAACAAAAAAAAAATAAAAACGGCATTTTTCAAGGCGGGTTGTTCAGAACGCTGTTACGCTGTTCTACTCATATTGTCGAAATATATGTTTATATGTAATAAAAAACTTAAGGCTATCTTTTCACTGGACGAAGAAAAAAAATTCTAAAAAACCCCTGACAAACAGTTCGTCACATGGGATGACCCTCTTAAATAGGTAGAAAGAGCAGTTGGAGAACAGATGCGTTTAAATTAAGCATACAGCCTAGAATTTATGTTTTTAAGGCAACTAAACTCTTTAGTAAATCAATGAGGCTTATTC
>VNJS01015772.1:0-43756 GCA_008042575.1 Drosophila watanabei
TCATCATCTGTGCGGCGTCCTGCACTCTATCTGTGACATTTCATAATGCCATTAGCATGCACGGCCATCAACTAGCCCACACCTTGGCCAGCTCTCAACCTCACTCAATGTCACCTCGGTGTCACCTCCATTCACAGCCGGATGAGTGCCTGACCAACTACGATCCGCACGGTTACTGCGTCATCTATTCGGCCGCGGACAGGAGCAGCTTCAGCGTGGCGGAGCAAGTGCTGCAGGTGCTCTGGACCAATCAGAACATTGCCCAGAAGGCAGTCATTCTCGTTTCAAACAAGGCGGACCTGGCCAGGAGCCGGCTGGTCACCTCCGAAGGTAAATGACACGATATAATATATCCATATCATCTGGGGAGATATTTCTCTGCTCATTAACACTCGAAACTGCGCTCGATTGGGCCCGTTAAAAATAGATATCGATATAGTTTGAGTGTGTGAACAGGACCCTCGACCGAGGACAGCTGAAAAGTTTGCCCAAGCGGAAGTCATCCGGCGGTTGGCCTATAAAAACAGATATAGCCACGACAGAGACTCAAGTGATGCTTAAGGGGGAGTAAAGAGGGAGGCAGTCCCAATTGAAGGTCACCAATTTCGGGGGGTCTTTTTGTCGACTCAAGTACTTTCACTTGACTTTTATATCGGATTCCCTTTAAGGCGAAGGTAACTCTCGGGCGCTTTCATCTAAGTAATTCAATATTTTCCGTTAAATTACGTTTGTTATTATGAAAGTGAAAGGGAGGGAAGTGGGAAGGCTGTAAGGGGGGTTACTGGAAGGGTTCCTTGCCAAGCTTTTTTGCCAGAGTAATGGCAAGGAAATTGTTTCAGCGCAAAATTGATTACATTTCGTCCCGTGTGGCATGTGTTCCGCTGTGGGCTTAAGGCCCATAAGCCTATTGTTACAAACAGGGCAGAGTCTACGCACCACATCCCGAGCTCCGAGCTCGAATCCCCTCTTGTTGATGGGTGGCAGGCAGGCTTTGCTGTCCACCTAATGCGGCGCCTTAATTTCATAAAGTATTTATAGAATTTGTTATGCCTCCGGCAATAATAAAATGCGCGCTTAGCCCCAAAATGTCTGGCTAAAAGATATTTTCATAAATCTATACATTGTCACAGCGATTGCGAGACGCGACTGATAGAGTGTGTGAGTCATATATTTGCTTGGCAAAAGCTATTGAAATTTTAATGCCATTCCCCAGTTGCCATTTTCCATTTGCACCTTTTTACTGTTCAGCATACTTGATGATGTCTGCCGCCATAGTGCCGCACTAATTATTCAATTGGGGTAAATATGGGCCCCGATGCTGGGCAGTTTTGTTTACTTTTAATTACGATCTAGCCCCGAACTCGGGATAAGAGCTTAAGTCTTTAAGGCCCTCGAAGGACGAACGGAGCGAGAGGAGCGAGAGGAGCCTCTATCAAACAGTAATAAAATGGAAGCACACACAAATATATATGGCAGCAGGACTTTCGTCACATTGTTAATAAAAATGTGAGCCCGTCATAAAATTTGCAGCTGGAGGGTCCGACGGTCACACGCATGATGTACCTCCGCATACGGCGAACTTTGATGCTTCTGATTTTACGAGTTGTGTTCACACAACTGTGGACCAGACGTGACGGATGGGGAATCGGGAATCCGGGCGAGAGTCACCCGACGTGTTTAGATACAAATCCGAGTCCAAGTTGAGTTTTATGGCCAACTCAGAGTTAACTAAGCGAGGCCATTTGATTTGATTAACCGGGGGAGATGGGTGGCGGCCAACTAAGCCTGGCTGTGATGCCTTTGGCCATAATTTCCACACATTTTCACTTAACCTCTCACTCGCTTCCCCCCTTCTTGCAGAGGGCAAGGCCATGGCCACCGCCTACGATTGTAAATTCATCGAGACTTCGGTGGGCATAAATCACAACGTGGACGAGCTGCTGGTGGGTCTCCTGTCACAGATACGCCTCAAGCTGGAGAATCCCGAGAAGTCCAGGTGGGTGGAGTGAGCACCTTTCAACTTTTGCCTCTTAACTTACTTCTTCCATTTCCGCAGGGATCTGTTCCGGAAGCGTTCGATTAGAAAGTCGAAGCGCCGCGCCTGCTCGCCCCTGAGTGCCGGCTGCCTCAACGCCAACACCCCGCTGGGTCCTTTGGGGGAGACGGTGGCCACGCCGCCAGGCAGTGCGCAGAGCAGGTAAGTCTGAAGTCAAGGAAACTTGTCTTTAATGGTAGCTAAAACTTTCTTTTTTTTTTGTAGCCCCCGCAAGTATCGTGGATCGCGTACCTCGACCAGCCTGAAGGTCAAGGGACTGCTGGGACGCGTGTGGACGCGGGACTCCAAGTCCAAGAGCTGCGAGAACCTGCATGTGCTCTAAGCGAGCAGAGAAGCAACCCCTAAAAGTTTCCTAAAAACAGTATGCAGATCCTAAGCATAGCAACTACTATAAGTTACCAAACAGACTCTTACCGGGGGTACGCCACTATTCCCAACTGTACATATTGTGTATAATTTTAGTCTTAATTTACGCTAGTCACTCTCTCGCCCCCGAATCACTGTATATAGTTTGTCTAAATATAAAGCTATTATTTATAATTGATTTATTATGGTTTTCGTTCTCCTGCAAGCACGAGTTGGGAATCCCATTACCGTTTATTATTCCGATTAAATTTGATTAAAGAGAAAAACTAAATTACAAATTACAAATTGAGAAGCAATAATTTTTGGAAAAATTACCCTTAACCCTTGTTCGTAGACGAAGAAGTTGAATGAAACCAATTGTACTGATTTTTTGAACGTTCGGAATGGAACTTATTGTTAATTATATATGTGTAGTTATATATATATATATATATATTTGTAAAGGTAATCGAATTGCATTTTAAAACTACATTAATGTTCATATGATTGTTATTGGATTAATTAATCGAAGGACGAAGGATGAAAGCGCAACATTTTTGCTTAAATAGACCTAGATTTTTGGCCACAATTGTTAACCTTAACCATGTTTTTTTGAACAAGCCAGCCCACGCCCATCGTGCACCCACAACCGGCACGCCCTAGGTTTCTCATGACAGTCGGGACCATTTCAAAATTAATCAAAGATATATAATCAGATATAGGCAGGAGACACTAGGCTTACGCTGGGCTGCGTACTGGGCTGTACTGCTAGTTTTACATTAGTTCAACATGTGATTTACACAAGGTCCACAAAATCGAGAGCAAAGGCAAAACCATTTTTGTTACTGCACCTGCTGCGACCTGAGGTCGGGCGGGCAGAATTTTCGAGATTTTTAACTATGAATGTCGACACACTAGTCAAAGTAGTCAAACACACACACCACCCATTCCACTGAAACCAATCTAGATGTCCATTAAGTGTATTATAGATGTCCATTAAGTATTATAATCACCGAAAATTGCAGCACAATGGAATTTAACGGAGTGGGTGTTCCGGCAGATATCAAGCCGGGGGCATGCGGCGGAACATTGAAGGAAACCCTAAGCTATACGTGCATCCCTACATATGTGTATTATACCAATTCTATATCGAATAGATCAAAATATATATATTTGCATAGCTGTAATTTCATTTCTATTCAAAACTCTGTGTATTATTCCCGCTCAACCATCAGCAAATGTAAATTCGAGCCGCTAACTACATATATAGGACAGTGATAGATCCACACTCTCGATTTGCACAGATTGTACAACACTTTATAGAAGGGGAAGCGGAAGTCAGCCATTAATGTAAGAACTGGCCGAGTGGCGAATCCAAATTTCAATTTTCTCGCTCCGAAATTATATGTCTAATGAGTGTATAATAAATGTGAAAAGTTCAATTTCAAAGAATGATGTCAAGTGTTTTATTGATGGAATAGAAGAACTCTGTTTATTTTGAATTTTAATTTTTAATACAATTTCTTTAATATTTTTCTTACTCAGTCAGTTACGGCACATTCAGTTGCTTTCGTTACTAGAGCGAACGTTAATTTTACAGAAACTGTTCGCGAAGCAGTTAAACAAAGCAGTGTCCAAGCAGTCCAAATCTATTTAACTGAAAATGGGCAGCACTGGATGCAGAGCGACATAGTGTGCCCAGGTCACATTTTTTAAGAGGAAAGCGTAATTTGCATCTGGCAAGCATCTAAATACGAAGATTATTATTTATATTTTAAAAATAGTAAAATTAATGTCTTAAAAATGTTTTTAATTCGTCTGAAAACGGCCGATTATTTATTTATGTGTGGCATTGTAAGAAAAAAACTGTAAAAGAGTGAATAAAAATATTTAAAATAATGTAAATTTTGCTTGGAAAACAACTATATATCCCGCTAGCTTACAATTTATCCCGCTAAATCAGCAACGCTGTTGGTCACACTATTTGTACAGCAGGTATTTTGACATTACGGTCACACTGTTTTGCTGGCAGATTTTCAATTGCAAATAATTAAATTCCTGATTCCGCCCCCACGCTGCAGAAATGGTAAGTGTCTCCGAGTCAGCCTTGTAGCCAAAAGCAGCCGGGAAGCGAGAACTGGCCAACAGAAGCGAAAGCCGAAACGAACAACAAGGAATACCGCTGTGACGAGGAGGAGAGAGCGGCGGAGAGAAGCAGCAGCAACGCCCCCACCATGTACCCCTGGAGCTCGTCCTCGTACGGCGGCCCGGCGCCCAATTCCGCCCACGACTTCCGGGTAAATACTCCAACTCCACAGCAACAGCCACTCCTCCGCGCAGATTGAGACTCTTGGAGAGACTCCGCGGGGACAGTCTGCTGCGGCCGCTCTCTCTGTCTCTCTTTCTCGCTCTGTCCGTCTTATCATCGGCTTCTCTCTTGGTCCTCCGGCGAAGAAGGCTTATCTCGAGCTGTCGGCCTTGTGTGCTCCGTTCTACACTCGCTCCGCTCCATGTCGGCTTCGGAGAGTAATGTTGTGTACCGTCTCTCGTTCCAGACCATGCCGAATGGTTTGGATGACCAGGAAAAGCTGCTCGGCGAGGCGATCGGAGCGGCGCGCAAGCAGGCCTTCCAGATGAATCACTTCCTGGACAAGGAGCGCATGCTGGACTCGCTCAAGTGTGCCAGCACGATGCTTAGCGAGCTGCGGACCTCCCTGCTCTCGCCCAAGAGCTACTACGAGCTGTGTGAGTATCCATGACTTCGGAGGGTTTCCAGCTCCACCTACAACTCTCTCTTACAGACATGGCAGTTACCAACGAGCTGTGCCACCTGGAGCTGTACCTCAGCGAGAAGAGCGACAAGAAGACGGATCTGTACGAACTGGTCCAGTACTCGCACACGATTGTGCCCCGCCTGTACCTGCTCATCACCGTAGGCATTGTGTACATCAAGAACGACGCCACGCTCAAGCGCAGCATCCTCAAGGATCTGGTGGAGATGTGCCGCGGGGTGCAGCACCCGCTGAGGGGCCTCTTCCTGCGCAACTACCTGCTGCAGTGCACCCGCAACATCCTGCCCGACGTGATGGTGGCGGAGAACGAGCACGAGGGCAACGTCTACGATGCCATCGACTTTGTGCTGACCAACTTTGCCGAGATGAACAAGCTGTGGGTGCGCATGCAGCACCAGGGCCATTCCAGCGAGAAGACCAGGCGCGAGAAGGAGCGCGAGGAGCTGAAGATATTGGTGGGCACCAACCTGGTGCGTCTGTCGCAGCTGGAGTCTGCCACATTGGAGACGTACCAGCGGCTCATTCTGCCGGGCATTCTGGAACAGGTGGTCAGTTGCCGGGATGCCATAGCGCAGGAGTACCTCATGGAGTGTATTATTCAAGTGTTCCCCGACGAGTTTCATCTACAGACCCTGGACCCCTTCCTCAAGTCCTGCGCCCAACTGGAGACCGGGGTGAATGTGAAGAACATCATCATATCGCTGATTGAGCGGCTGGCAGCATACAATCAGCGCAGTGGCAAGGTAATCCTTGGTCAGACTGCCTCTAAATCCATCAAATACTTACCGTTCTGCTCTTTCAGACCAGTGGCAATGCCATTGATGCCATCATACCCGCCGAGGTGGAGCTGTTCGAGGTGTTTAGCGTTCAGGTGGCCAACATTGTTCAGACGCGCATGGATATGCCCCTGGAGGACACCATTTCGCTGCAGGTTGCCCTACTGAGCCTCGCTCAAAAGGTCTACCCCGATCGTGTGGATTACGTGGACAAGGTGCTGGGCACAACCGCGCAAATACTGCAGCGCATGAACATGAACAAGTGGGTGCCATAAAAAGGATTACTTATTTAACTTGCTAACTTATTTACTCACTTAACAGCATCTCGCATCTGTTGTCCGTGAACCAGGAGCTGTCCCGCCTTCTGAGAATCTGCATTGACTTCTACAACAACGCACTGACCATTATCCAGCTACACAACTTCTGCCCGCTGCTCGAGAAGTTTGACTACACCTCGCGGAAATCACTGGCTCTGTATCTGGTGATGAATATACTGGACAACGAGACGCTGGTGACCACGGCCGATCAGGCGGATAGCCTGCTGACCATCATCACGCCGCTGATCAAGGACGATGACTCGAACAAGGACAACCCAGCAGCGGCAGCAGGCAACAGCAGTCCAGATGCCGAGGAATTTGCAGAGGAGCAGGGAGTAGTGGCAAGGTAACATAATATTTATTATAAGATAAGTTTTAAGTATTATTAAATACTCTCACTTCCCACTCCTAGATTCATCCATCTGATGCGCTCCGATGAGCCCGACATGCAGTACAAAATGCTGCAGACTGCCCGAAAACATCTCGGGAATGGCGGTGGTTCGCGGCTGAAGCATGTTTTACCACCACTCGTTTTTGCCGCCTACCAGCTGTCGTTCAAATACAAGGCCATCGCCGAGCAGGACGAGAACTGGGACAAGAAATGTCAGAAGATCGTGCAGTATTGTCACAGCACCATAAGTGCTTTGGCCAAGGCGGATCTGGCCGACTTGGCGCTGCGTCTGTATCTGCAAGGTGCCTTGGTGATTGGAGAGATTGGCTACACGAACCACGAGACGGTGGCGTACGAGTTTATGACTCAGGCGTTCTCTTTGTACGAGGACGAGATCTCCGACTCGAAGGCCCAGCTGGCGGCCATAACACTTATTATGTCCACCTTCGAGCAAATGTCCTGCTTCGGCGAGGAGAACGCCGAGCCGCTGCGAACGAACTGTGCGCTGGCCGCCTCCAAATTGCTGAAAAAGCCGGACCAATGTCGCGGCGTTGTGGCGTGTGCTGCGCTCTTTTGGAGCGGAAAGTAAGTTGAACACTAATGCTATCTGCTTATACTTTTTCTGACAATATGTTCTCTTTATAGACAAAACGGCGAGGAGATGCGAGACGAGAAGCGCACCCTGGACTGCCTGAAGAAGGGCGCTCGCATTGCCTCGCAGTGCTTGGACACCGGTGTGCAGGTGCAGTTGTACGTGGAGCTGCTGAATCACTATCTGTTTTACTTTGAGCGCGGCAATTCGCTCATCACCGTGGCCATGCTGAATCAGGTGATTGCAATTTAAATATAGGGAAACCCCCCGAAATCTAACGAAATATGGTTTCTTTTCAGCTAATTGCCAAGGTCAACGAGGAGCTGCCCAACCTGGAGCCTAGCGAGGAGACCAAGCAGATCGAGAGCCATTACAAGAACACGCTGGCGCACATACGCAGTCGAATGGAGTCCAATGATTCGACGCTGGAGGTATCCTTTGCGGGCATCACTCTCAATTAGCCCAATCCACCACCCACATCGGACACGTCTGGCGGGTCTCGAAGAGCGAACCGGCTGCTCGGCGACAGTAACCAAATTGCCTGTGTGAGAAACGTTGAAATTCCATGGTTAGGAAAGTTGTGGGCCTTCGACCGACCAGTAGAGTGTGCTTGCTGACTTTTGTTTTGTCAATTTGATTTTCGATTCGTATTCGTAAGTGCAAAGTAAAAACATTCTTGATTATTTTCCTGATTTATCTAGTATGATAGCTACCCACGGAAGAGATGTTTACTTTACTACATTTATCCCTATTATCCCTACCCCACAAAGTAATGTGAAAATATTGTTAAACAAAAAATTATACACTCTTATATACGATTATCGAATGGGTTCACGATGTATTACAATTAAAGTTAAGACCAAAATGATTTCGCTAACGATTCAGCCGGACTTGTGGCCTAAAATACGTCGTTGGTAACATGTAAAGTAATTCGTTTATTAAAAATATATAAGCCGAACAGGTTCCATCGGTCTATCATCAATCAATCAGTTAACTTAGCTTCCATTTACAATGCACGCCGAGTGTGCGCACTCGTACGTATCCTACAGACTCTCGCCGATCCAATACTCTTCATTCCGTCGATGATCACATGCGCTGCGCTGCAAAGGTGCTGGGTGGTCGTACTCTGGCTGGTGTGGCAGTATCCGGGGATGGAGCAGTGGCGGTGGTGGTGGTTATGTGGCAGTTTCGTGTTTCTTCGAGTCCAGTTAGTGGGTGAGACAGTGAGGAGGTGGCCTGGTACTGCGGGCAGTTAACTGTGCGTTCGCGCGACTTAAAGCTAATCATTTTAGTCACTAGGTTCTAAGCATAAACATTACAGATAGAAGCGCCTAATTCACTTTGAGTGCCATATAGCAAATGGAAAATTTTTAAGCATGAGATAAATCTGTTTTCGTTACTGCTGCATACATAGCTCGAGATTGTTCTGTGCGAGGCGGCTAATGGGGCCTATTCGGCGCCCTATTTCGGCGCCTTCACGTTGTAGTAGTTGTAGACGTAGGGCCACGAGGCCAGGACGTACTCCTCGATGCCGCACTCGTTGCTGCCGCGCAGGATGCGGAAGTAGCCGCGCTCGCCCCACCAAGGACCCCACGAGTTGGCTGCAATCTGTTTTTAAGAGTAAGGAAGTAGTTAATATAGTCAAATCCAACACGATTGAGTCCTGCTCCTTACCCAGTACTTGTCGCCGTTGTGCTCCTCTCCCCAGCCGACCAGCTTGACCGAGTGGAAACCCTTGGGGGACTCGCGGTTGGCAGCCGTCTTGCGATAGATGCCGCCCGAGTACGCGAAAAAGTCGCGGTACACATGCATGGTGGCCTGGACGGGGCCGGAGTGATAGATCTCGGCCATGATGTCGCCTTCGCGATTGAGACTGTAGGCCGGGCCCACGGTGTACAAGCTGTCGCGATCCACATTGGGGGCGGGCCTGCAGCCGTTGGCACTTAGCGAGCGGCTGTTGTGGCGAATCTTGCAGGTGTCGCGGTGCTGGGTGTACGGGAAACAGTCGTCGTCGACCACGCCCTTCTTGTGCAGGTAGCGCCAGGCGGCGTCCAGGTGTCCACCCTCGCAGCCCTGCTGGCGACGTGCGCATGAGAGAATGTTCTGGGGGGAGAGCTTAACTGCCTCTTTGCCCTTGCTCTGGATGGCGAAACGATCGCTGGCCACGGAGGTGGTGGACAGCACCCAGGAGGAGCCGCACCAACCCTGATCGGGCACTTCCGAGATATAGCTGGCCCACTTATCCACGGAATTGAAGGAGGCGGGCAAGCCATCGGTGGGGTTGCTCAGCCGAGACATGGCCTTCACGCGGAACGTGGGCTCCTTGGTGCCCAGTCGGAGGCGCAGACCCTCGGCGTACTTGTGTCCCCACCACTCGTCATATTTGCGGGCAGACCAGCCGAGGCGATGGATGGAGTTCACACCATTGATGAGCTCATCGTCGGTCAGGCAGAGGTCCCTGTCGCACTGCACTTGACCGCCGTCCAGGCAGCGGCATTCGTTGCAGTTGTCCCAAGTGCTGTTGAACTTGGAGAAGTAGACGCCGTTGTGCTCGCAGGAGAGGATGGGATCGGACTCGCCGAAGCAGAAGGAGCGGTAGTCGGGACAGCAGTCGCTGGAGTCGCTGCGATCGCAGAACTCATCACAGTAGCAGAGGGTGGCTATAAATGGACAAAGTGGAGAGCGAAATTGGGTGAGTTTTAAGGAGGAATATGTATAAATTAAACAAAGGTTTCATAACAAGGGATTTTCTTTTACAGATGACTAATTTCCAGGAGAAATCTCTGCTAGATTCCTTAAAGTTAATACTCACTGGAGATGGGCAGCGAGCAGCCGTCGTGCCGCTCCTTGCAGCAGGTGTTGCGCAGGGCGCAGTAGGGACCCGGAAAGTCCTGCCTTAGGGTGTGATCGAAGGCACTGGCCACGCCCATCAGCAGGGCCAGGAGGCCCATCAACTGGGCGCTCTTGATCGTCATGGCTCCTCGAACGGCTTCCCAGCAGCAACTAAACCGGAGAGAGCGAAAAATGCAGAGTTATTTCAAATTTTTCGCGATGCTTATCATAAGCTAAGTAAATCTAGATAAGCGGCCAGCGATTTGTCAGCAATTAGCCAGCCAAATAGGCGAAATTCCGCACATCGCGCATACGAGCCGTGCAACACGGCCAAAAAATTAGGCAAATGAGGAGATAGATAACCCGTTCAGGCGATATAATTAATTTGTACATCTCGCGGATACGGGCTGCTCCTCATCAGAAATTCTCTGGCCGTGCACAGACAAACAGTTAACAGTTAGCTCCGCTATATATACTGCGATGACGCCAGCTACGATTAGTTTGTCGATCCACGAACCGCGATCCCCCAAAACCCTGTCCGCGACCCAAACAAAAACGTTTCTTTTCCCCCAGAGTTTTGGCCATTCTGTTTTTGTATTTTCGATTCAAATTTTGCGCACACACCAAAACCCCGAAGAATCACTCTCGGAAGCGCCCCTTTATTTCATGTTTATTTTGGCGTTTTTAATACTTTGATAATTCCGATTCTGATTCTAACTCTGTTCTGGCGACGGAGACGAAGATGAAACTTGTTTATCTTCGAGACAAGACGACGCGCGTAGCCGAAGTTTCATAAATAAATGCAAATTGCAAATAGATTTTCCTGTTTCGCCTGCTGGCTCGTATTTTCGTCGAGAATTCAATTAGCAACGTAAAATACACAAGATATTTTCTGAATCACGAGTGGCTGTGGCCAAACACAAAGGTATCTTGGCGAAGGTGTTCAAACATTCTCTTCTTTTTTTGTGTTTTTTATTTGTATATTTTTTTGTGCTAATGCTGAACCCGTTTTTAATTTAGTGATAATTAATTTGAAAGTTCGCGTTCGATAATTAATTGCCAAGCCAATTGGCCATCAAGTTTTTGGGTGTGAAAAAGAAGCAAAGGAGAATTTAATTGAATTGTAGTTTTGGGGAGTTGGTGGAGCTGGAGTTCTCTGACAAAGATCTATTTTGGGAAAAAATATAAGAAAAATATTGGTCCAAGTTAAGCTCTTTAATTGCTTCCATTCGTTGACACTTTGTGTGGCGAAGGCGGTGTCTCTCCTCTAACAGGAACACCAATGTTTACCGCAGATACTCGGAATGCCAGGCATTAAATTGAACTCCAAACAATCTCCTGTTTGCTGACACAGCAGTCTGGTAAACAAAACTGGCGACTCTGCCGGATCTTTATACTAACATTTTTGATAACTTTGCACAATTCCGCACTTTAAGGCCCAATAATGGTTTTTGCTTTGCCTTCTCTTTGTGGGTTCTTTTTTTCTTCGGTTCGATTGGGTACGATTTTGCACGGATTTAGTTTTGCGTGTTTAATTTCCTTATCGCGCTGTTCCTACTCCGATCGCGGCTCGCTGCTGACTGAATTCAGTTAGAATTATGGGCCACCACATAACGTAGCTGCTTCTGTTATTGTTGCTGCTGGCAGCGCTGCTCGGCGCCGCTGCCGCTGCTCTGCTGTGTAGGTGGGGGCGGAAAAGGGAGGGATGAAGAAAGCGCTCGCTGGCTCACTCGCTCCCTCGCTCGCACGCTCTCCCGCTGTTACTGTTACTGCCACGGCCACTGTGGCGTATACGTCATGGGCAACCGTATCTGATGGGTACCGAATCTCAAGG
Source organism: Drosophila watanabei (assembly GCA_008042575.1). Lineage (NCBI taxonomy): Eukaryota > Metazoa > Arthropoda > Insecta > Diptera > Drosophilidae > Drosophila > Drosophila watanabei. The sequence continues at coordinate 11,936 of VNJS01015772.1, forward strand.
TATTTCGGCGGCAAAGTGTTTGCCCGAATTTGGCAAGTGGCGGCGGAATGAAAGCAGCTGCTTCTTCTGTGGGAAAGTCTGTGGGTGGATATATCTCGATTTGAACATCTAGAAATTCGTGTGTTTGTACTAGCCAAGAGGACAGGTCGGAGATCATCTCGAACCCAATTTCGAGGGCACATTCCTCGGGCATTATTTGTGCGCAGTTTGTTATTGTTTGCTCTTATCTTTCTCCCCTCCCGAAATTGATAAGATATAACCGGTATGATAATTGGGCCCAATTCGGGTTCAAGGCCTGCCAAAACATAATCGAATCAAAGTAAATTGGCCCAGGCATGTCTTTATATATTTTTTTTTGGCAAATCAGTGCGAAATTGATATTGATATCGATGGGAGACATCTGCAAAGATATGATATATCTCCCTGGTAACCGTATCCCCCTCGAGCGATCCGATCCAGTTCGGGCATGTGATCATCGTTAATCTGTCTGCTATTTCGCTTGCCTTCGATGACAGCAATTATCATTAAGAGTGCTTTGCAATTGCAAATGTTAACTGGCTTCGTCGTCGTCATCGGGCGGATGATGATGATCCAATTGGGGCATTGCCATTACGCAGAAAACAAACAACCTTTATTTGTTTATCGATGGGGCCCATTGAGTCGGAGGAGTAAACTAATCCGTGGAATGCCAGGCGGTAATAGGAAGTAACACACCAAATGATTCACAACAATTTCTATTTATTATTAACTATTAATATGAATCACCTCCCCGACTTACCCTAGGAATTAGCCAAACAGAAATTGGGAAAGCCAAAAACCACTAAGTCCAGGCCTCTATGTGTGAAATAAAGCCATCCAGACGACATTAAGTCGCTCTGTCGCCGGACGGAGCGATTTGCATGACATTAAACTTGAGTTTTATGAGCGATTTCTGTCCGCTTCAAGCCAAATTACGATCTCGGGTTGGAGCGTGGACAAAAGGCAGCCAAAGAGACGGATGGAAACCGGAGCGAATGTGTCGCCTAATGGCCAAAGCCAAAAGCGGTTTTATTTTTGGCGGTCTTTAGTTTCCCCTTTCTCCCTGTCCATTAGCTCATAATCCCGCTAAGCCGACAGGCCTTGGATAAGAAATGAGAATGCCAAGGGGGATGCCTTAGATAAGGCATGGGATTCGCAATAGGTAAGCCTTATCTGTTAACCGGTTAACCAGTGTTCCGAAGGGAATATCAGTGGCATGAGTAATGCCAGAATATTTGAATCCAAACTTTGGCTATAACTAAGCACGACATCTGTCCAGATGTGACTGCACTCCGGGTAATGTAATGCATGAGGTGAATGATGATCAACGTGAGAGACTGATGACAATCTGGCCAGGTAATGAAGTCATTAAACACGCCCGATTGCCTGGCTTATCATCGCGAATGCCTGACTGGAGCTGGGCAATCAATTAGCGAGTATTTATACATAATTATGCCACCATTTAATTGGCCGCCTGATCAGCATTATTTGTGCGCGACGGCAATGTTGTGAGTTGTGGCCAAAAGGCGTTTTATTGATATTCCGGCTGTACGCACTCGTACGCCCCGATAGATTGCTGGCATTCCGAAGCATTTATGTCATATTGTTGGACTTGGACACAAGTACCTGGAATCGGACAAGGCGGAAGACTGACTGGAAAGTAGTTCAAGAACAGGCCAAACCAATGCCAATCCCACCTGTCATGTAACTTCCTTATCGCGTATGTTTATCAATACGATTTACACTGTTCAATTTTTTTGGGGACAGATTGATATTGTTTCGTCATAGCGCCAACCGATAGATAAGAGCCACATAAAATGTGTGTGGAAACTTTGGCCATAAATCGGGAGATTCCCCCATCAATGAATGCCTCGTATTGTCTAGGAAGTCGACGATCGGAATGTTAATCCGTTCCCTGTCACTAGATTCCAAAGAAGCTTCGGCTTCGCATTCATAAATATATTATTTTCGTTTGTAGAAATTTCTTCTGGCTATTTACCGAAATTAATAACTGTGGTTAATATACCAAAGGAATGCATAAATATTTGCCCGAATTCATTGAGAATTTCCAAGGCATTTTCATCCATCCATAATCAATTTGCTGATCATTAAAAAAGTGTATTTATTTGCTCGCCTCTTTTACGGGCCTTGTCTTTGTTTATGTGCAGTGGCGGAATGGGAATTTTGAACTTCTTGGCGAAACAATTAATGAAGTATTAAAACGAGAAGGAATTTCATCAGCCGAAAGTGCAACCTTGATCTGATTGACTTATCCAACAAATTTTCGATACTTTTCCCCGTGAATTGCACTTGAATTTGAGGTCTTTATTTTCACAATTTCTCGGAAATTCCGCTTAGGTATGTGAGGAATTTCCATTTCCAAAATGTATCTTCAAGGTTTCCCCTTCGCTTGGCACGCAATATTCGCATCAGTTTGGATGCCGGGAATGCTGGACAAGTTCCAGTGACGAAATTGATCCATCTTGTCACCCAGTCAACGGGGAAGTGTGACCACAAACCCAATTGAATTAATTTCAGTTTGTAATTTGGAGAACTTCTGATCAGGCGGCAGAAACAAACAAACAACACATTTGGGGGAAGAGGTCAGCGGGCAATAAAAGACATTGCTTCTTTTTGGCATATTTTTGTTTAATATTTCAAATAGTCGATTCGTTTCAATTACCCTCCAATTGTCGAGCGTCAAGTGCAGGCCGTTTGTTTTGTTTTATGCAATTTAAATACTCTCTGGCATTGAAAACGAATTATTATATTAACACAGCACGACGACAGAGGTGTCGGCAATTGTTTATTCGCCAAAGTATTTTATTTATGCGAGTGCAGACAGAGTGCCTGGAATTTGACAGTTTGACAATTGGTTTATTATGGCCAGCACACAGCAGCAGCAGCTGCTGGCCGCAGTTAGCCAATTTATTGATCGGCTCCGATCCCAGATTTGTTTCCGGGTGCAGTTCCACACCTCTACTCATGCAGTTACACTTTACGAGCCGCATTTATTGCCATTTTGGCCATAACATCGAATCATATCAGCTGAGATCGCCGCGATTATACGATCCAATATACAAGCAATTTGGCTATTTATAAGAGTTATTTCACGGGCGATTGGAAAGCCAGCAGAGCGGCCAAGCGGCTAATTTTAAAACATTACCAAACACTCTTGACCCACACCATTGTTCAATGGGTTTGGACAACTCACGACTAGCTGGAGGATATTTTGTGGGGAAATTCTAGTCTATAATATTCTTGTTAATTCATTAGTTAGTATCTTCTCTGGAACAAACGAACAGATTTATGTGAAATTCATTATTGGAAAAAAAGAATTCTAAGGAAAAGTTGTTAAAAATAAAAAGGTCAAGTGATTATGGCGTGCTAGGGTCGTATAAAAATTTTCTTTCCCTAAAAACGACTAGACAAATTTCTATGAAATATTATATTACAATAAATATTTTTTAGCAAAAGTTATTAGAATATATACTTATACAAATTTCATTTCTAGACTTAAAGAAAATCGCCTTAAAAAATAATTGTTCTAGAACTAAGAAAATTATTCTAGTATAAAGAAAAGGTTTCAATGGGTATTTTCTAGGGTTAATTGTACTATTTCCTCAAATTTTGGACAAGGTTTTTTTACCTTTAATTTATGAAAAGTTTTTCAAAATTTAGGCAAATTTACCTTAAAACAAAGAAAATTTTTTTACATTCAAGAAAATTCTACATTCATGGTTTGTTATCTTGTTCAAATAATCAAATTCCTCTGAAGCTTGTACATTATTTTATAACTTCTAAAAAAGTTGTTAAATTTAATAAGATCAATATAAAATATCTCCATATTTCTGATAATCGCCAAATAGCAAATATAATTTTCTCTACATAATAAGTCCCATTCCTTGAAAATTCCAATCGAAAATGGTAAAAATCAGCCTCTTACATGATTCCCTCATTGATGAGGCCTTGAACTAAACCTCAAAGATTATAAAATATCTTGTCAAAGCCGCCTAATCTTCCCGGAATCACCTGTTTCTATCACCTGTTCGCTGCGCACTATGCTCAATCCATAGATATTTCCCTGTTTATGTCTGCCATGTTTATTAAAAATTCGACAAAAAACAAATAAAGCTAGATGTTTGGATATTTGGCCTGTTACGTATCGATCTGCTTACGTATTTGCATTGTTTCCCCCACAGCTGGCCAAGAGATACACGGAATGAAATTGTTTTTCTTCACTGTTGCCCATTGTTGATAATTAATAATTCGCTCATCACAAGCGATTCGATTCAATTCGATTCTCGGGATGGCATGTGTAAGCTTCTATATTTAGGCGTCTTATTAGCAGCGCTGCAGGTGTACCGTAAAAAGTTGCACTCGAGTGCTCCCACACACTTAGAACAAGTGTCATTGCTTTGTTTTTTGGGATGTTTTTGCAGTGATTAGTAATTATCGAACTCGACAGCCATCAGCGGGAAGTCTCCCAATTAGGCGGTTTGTCAATCACTTTTCGCATTCATCATCATCTCACTCGAAAAGCCATAAGTTGTCTAACCAAATGCACTCACATATATCAAACATATCAGGTATAGATTATTATAAAGCGAGATCAGATTTTCTCAAGGCTGTTCCGTAAGTCGTAACATATAGGTTGGGAGAACAAGGCCCTCAAGCATGGTATTGCGAGACCTAACCCAATCTTCACCTCTCGCAACGAGCACTGAGCGGAGAGAGCAGTACCAAGCTGCCAGCGGCTGAACCAGTTGGGAATCGTAGTGGTCGCTGCTCGGTTTTTATTTTCTGTTAGCCGCGCTATATGCTATATTATTCTGAGAGAGAGCTGTTGTTCTGCCGCTGTATTGAGAGCGAGCTGTTGCTTTGTCGCTCCATTGTCGAGCTCCTCAAGCAAGGGGACGACTTTTAATGGGCGCTTTCCTCGGCACTGATTTACGGCCGCTGCGCGGTCTTCTGTGTTTATTGTGGCCGCTTTGCTTTTGTTTGCCGTTTAATTTTCTCTCTGCTCTGCGGTTGTGTTAGCACTTAAGTTAAATGCCTCGCCATCAAGTTCCTATGTTAGATTGTTGCAGCCAAAAAGGGAACCGATCGGAAATAAACCGAGGAGCTCGTAAAGCAGTGAAATGTTTACAAGCCGGCCCTCATATTAGTTTATTTTTTCTGTCTTGTATAATCGGAGCTATTCCGCATACGCCCCCACCGATTAGTGACGTATATTTTGACATATCTATTGGATTTGTTGGAGGAGATGCATTGCTCGGATCATTATAAACAAATGAGTAATATTTCAGGGGAGAATATAAGTAAAGGTATTTGGGTTTTCTTGTTTTGATTAGTCAGTTTTACGCGGCATTGAGTTATATATTTATTTGTTCCGCATTTGTAAGCATTAAAAGAAAATAAACCAAGTTGTGTAAAGGAAATATAAATGTGCAAAATTAACAGAAATAACTAAGTTTCTTGGACATTTCTTATAATAATATTCTGGGGATTTTCATTTACTTCTTAGCAGGTTTACTATTTGCACAGAAGACCTGAAAGCTGTGCATTTTTAAGATCATTATTTATTAACTTTTTTATATAACTTTTAGGAAAAAGAAAGAAGAAGAAAAGAAGAACCGAAATATTATTTTGTAAGATTTTTTTTATTGATAATTTTAATCGTCAACTCAAGTTAAAAACAGAAAACTAATAATAAATCAGTTAAATAGCATTAATTTCATGTATTTTCTATGAACTTAGAACTGAAACTGAACAAATTCTGTAATATTTTTCGGCATAGGCAACTTGGAACAGGTATTTTCCTATTTGATTTATTAAGCACTTAAATTACTTTAAACAAAGTAAAGGGAAACATATATAAAGGAAACAATTTGTAATTTTGTTTAAACAATTTTAATTATATCTATTGTATGGCATTAATTGTACTGGTTTTCTTGGCATATTAAATTGAATTATCATTGAAAACACTTTCCTTTTAAAAATTTATTATACATATACTTTTAATCAACAAAACCTGAATCAATTAATTAAATTTAAAGAAACATTAAAACGATATTCCATAATTATGAGTGACATCAACAGCTCATAATATTTCGCAGTGAATATAAATTAATATATTAATCATATTAATAAACTCTCTTGAGAAAAATTAATCGAAATGGCAATAGTGTATAAAATACCAGTTTAGATCCAACTCCGAGATATGCATAATATTAATGACGTCAATTAATTTTGACATTTATATTGGAAGCCATGTGAATACTATTTGCGGTTATTAAAATGGCAAATACATAAATAATATATAAAAAGTGAGAAAACCAATTCCCAAACATATTATTGCTCCTCCCCTGTCCCTCTAAAGCCGGGATTTGCACTTGGGGACATGTGTTCGATCGTACTTATTATTAATTGCTTCCCCCCTCCCTGCATGTGCTCGCGACAAATGTTTTAATTATATTGAGAGTATGGCTTTCGATACGGCGTGGCCCATATTCGACCGCCCACGGTCTCTTGGGCCCCGGAGCAGGCCAGTGGGGCAAGTCTGGTATCTGCGTGCCGCGATCTCTCGGCAGCCTGGATTTGGCTCCGTCTGAACCCGAATCCGAACCCAATTGCGAGGGTTATACAAGCGGCTTGTCTGTCTGGAGACGGGCGTTGGTTGGTGTCACCCGGGGATCTGTATCTGTATCTGTATCTGGTGCTACAGATACATTTCTATTCATAGCCAACGCTCGGTTCTAATTCTGCCTCTGATTCGCATGACGAATCATTCTTGGCACTTTCCTCTCTGTACGCCAATCAACCGAAAAAGGTAGCAAATTACGGCCTAAGGCGAGAATTTGTTTGAAATTCCCCTCACAGCTGACTGAATGCTATTTGCCAGACATTTATTTGCACTGTGTGTAGTGTGTGCCATAAACTGAGATCTTAAGCGAATTGTTTTCGGGTCTGCCAAAAAGTTTTCATTTAGAACAGATGGCATTTTGAGTGCGCCCGGCAATTACTTTTACTTTTCGTTTTTGAAATTGTCTCTCGTTTGTTTTTAAAAAGATACAAGCTACCTTTTTATATATTATAATGTATATATTAAGCTTAATTTCTTATGAATTAATTGGGTTAATAAGCCGCCCTTAACCCAAAACGCCTTCACTTCATGTTCGTGCTGTGACAATTGTCGCTTTCGCGGGATGTTTCTGCCAGAAAGTCATTGTCAATGCCAAGTGCGAATCATTTGGCGTGCGATGGATACAGATACAGATACAGATACAAATACATGCTGTATCCGCCAGATACATGGCATGTTGATTCGCAGCTACGATTTTATAGCGGCCTCATCCAATGTCAGTGACACTCAGTCAGTGTCAACGTCTGCACGGCGCGATGACTGGGCACTCGCTCATCGGGCTTAATGTGCTTGGTATATCGCCCAAAGACTGAATCATTGCGATGCTATTCAGCTACAAGCTAGCATATAGAAATAGATATAGCTATGACGTGCCCCCATCGAAAGTACGAGCCGCGATCCTACCTCTTTGACGCTTCGCCACGGCTCAACAATGTCGCCGCAATTGTTATATTGTATATTCATAGTTGGGTTCTCGTTTCCATTATTTTGCGCAGTTAGCCCAAAAACTTTGTGTGATGGTAATGGGTGATATGTCATCATAAATTAATTGCTCTTCAAATATAAATTAAGGCAGGGCCCGAACCACAAAATGGGGGAGATGCGCACCTAAACCAAGTGTCCCATAAATTAATTGGCAGGCGAAAAATTTAAATATCAATAAGCACAATGGGTGATTTCCCTGGGTTAAATGTCTCATTGAGGGAAAATGTTTGCGTAATTAATTGTTAAAAAAAGCCCTTTATTTGTTGGTTAAGAATGTTAATTTTAAATATTTTAATTTATCTGGGAAAAACTTATGAAATTCCAATGAAAGAGTCTCTTCATGAAATAAGATATTTAGAAGGATCTAAGAATATCTTAATTACTTAGGAAAGATTTTCCCTTAACTTGTTTATATTATATTCAATATTTAATGTTTATTTATATACTTTATATATATTTCTCTTTACCGCTTATTAATAAAACAAACCTTAAAAGTATCGCCTGCTGTCTTGGCAAAGTTCCGAACTTTGGACGTAAACAGAGTCGCGAGCTTATAGTGTCTCTTTGATAAGCAATTTCCACTTTTTGCCTACGTCAACTAGCTGCGATTCATTCATGAACTTTTATGGCTTTATCCGCTCTATCTAGCCGTATCGACCTGTCCGTCTGTCTGTCACTCTGCGGACTCGGGCGTTTCACTTTGGCCAAGTTCAATTAGCATTCGTTGCATAATTGAAAGTGACAATAGGCAGGCGATCGCAGGGCGCCACTTTAGCATGCTCTCCGCCGAGGTGTGAACTGCTAATGGGCCACAAATAAATACAAGATGTAAGTGACCAGACTGGACTGAATGGGAAAAGCAAATAGCTGGAGCTGGAGCTGCTGTCCGTGGCGTCACACAGATCCGTATTTGCACTGCACTCGAGACTCTGGCAATGGAGCGTAAGATAATCCGCAAAAGTGACGTCATTTGTCAAGCCGATGACAGCTAAGTGCATTTTGCATTTAGCGCCATTGAATCGCTGACTGATTGAATTGGAAGCGATAGCCCGACGCCATAAATCAAAATCGATGGGACATTGCAACGGATCGTATTTCCCATTAAATGGCAATTGAAAAAAGGTGCATTCATCACCTGCCAAAAGGTCAGAGTTGATTGCCGCCGCAGTGTGCCGCTGGCGTGGGTGGGAGTGCCCCCCCCACACATTGTAATAATCGTAATAGCCGGCAATAATCATTCGAATCAATTACGAAAATATGTGTCGATTGCGAATAAATAAATAAGTGTGCATTCTACATAACATATAAAAATAATAACCTTAAGCAGGCGGCCAACAGTGCGTATGCGCCATATATCAGAACGATGACGGAGCAATTGACGGCAGAATGTAAACTGCTTGTGATGCAATTTACATTTTAATTGCCGCTTTTCGAGTTTTTTTTTTCTGTTGTTGTTACCCAGGCCAATCCATTTAAATGGCGCTTTGCCTAATGACAGTGTCACGTTCCCCCCGTACAGTGGACACCGGCTAACAGGGCAGCGTTTAATTTCGTGGTATGCAAATGATCAGCTCGAAACTGAGACATTCATTGATTATGCAAATAACGCAGGTAATCAAACAGGGCCGAGGGTTGTGGGAGATACTTAGCGAGTCGTAAAGCCTCTGAGAATTATGTAAATGCAAATTAGATCGACGGTTATACGATCGAAAGTAAGGCAGGGCGGGTATTACCTTTGGAGCCAAAGGTCTGTAAATGAAGTTACACAGCCATCCCGCCAACAGAGATAGACATGACATCACCTGGGACAAGACCAGTAGCTCCATGACACGCTCATTCACTCAACCACTCACTCACCTTCGTCAGGTGTGTTTGTGTTTGTCTTTGTTTTTGTTTTTGTTTGCTTTTCGGGAGGAGGAGGTGCCGGAACTGGACCGGATTGCGTGTTTGAAAAAGATGAGAGCTGACAGAATTTATGGGATTATCGGAGATTCGAATACGATGGTGTGGCTCTGTGCTTTGTTACAGATTGCTCGACTTCCCATTTAAGTGGCGCTTCCTGTCCGCAGTCTGGTTAACCTTAAGGTCTGAAATCATTTGCATATACCTCTATTTATTATCTAGAACCTTTTGCGTTGTAATACCTGACCCCACTTAGGGGTTATAGCTGAAATCAAAGGAGAGTGCATGGACGGGACTCGTGTGTAAATCCATTTGGTCAAGTTCACAGTCAGTGGAGCAAAATACACAGAACGAGAATAACATGTTCCCCTGTCGGTAGCTAATGCCGAAAGTAAACACCGCCGGAGGAATGCCAGCTGCAGCAGATGGAGAATAAGACGCAATCCGCAGGCTGTCTATTTGGTTACAGATACTCGTGATCGATTGCAATCGTGTTTGGCTTCTCTTTCCTTTTTATTTTTGCCTTGTTTTTTGGGTGAAATGCATCGTGTCGGTGTCTGAGGGGTTGCCGTGACTAGACCATCTGTATCTCTGGTGAAGGCATCTGCATCTGCATCTGCATCTGCTCAACGGCGGCACCCATGAACTGCCGGCAGCGCTTTTCGGCCAGACCTGATCTTGGCCCAACTAGCACAGCCATCTCTCCTCTAGACTTTCTACTGCGTCTTTATGAAAAATGCAAGTTTTCCCAAAAAAGATCTCTGATAAATGCTTGGCCGATAAATGCTTGGCAAGAAAGAGCCAGAGTTAAGCTGGAGCCTTTCTGGGGGATTACCTTTGACAGCCTTTTATCTTCACAGAGCTTATAGCGAGTGCCCCAACTCTACAACAAATATTTGAGGCCCTAATCTAGGGGGATCAAGCAGAAAGTCTTAGATATAAGCCTGTAATTGGCTCTTTACTCTGCCGATAAATTAGCAAGTGCGAACTCTGATAGCTGTCGGTGTGGCTTCCACTTGTTTTCGTTTGTGGGCGCACTCGTTAACCGCAAATCCATCCGATACTCATTTCCCGCCACGCCACGCATTCAATTACCATTTCAACACTGCAGTTCGAACTGGATTTGGATTTGGATTTGGATATGGATATGGATATGGATATGGTACGTGGTTATCTAACCCGCATTCTCACCTGTCACACCGGCAATCCAGTGGGCTAATCACGGCCCCCAATTCGCGTTCAGATACAAAGATACACACACGCGCACTTCGGGATGCGATTTGCACTTAGCCGTTAGCAGTTAGCAGTTAGCAGTCAGCAGAAATTAGCGTCAAGTTGGCTTAAAGACCGATCTGATCCGCACACGCGTTGGCTGTCGCGACAGATTTGGAGCTCAGACTGCGACTGAGACTCGGCCAAGTTAACAGAGCGCGCTGTTAGCTGTTTGCTGCGATTTTAGGATCGCGAAACGAAGCCGACAAGCGGCTGTGCTGCCGACAAGCGATTTGCGATTTGTGAGCGCAACAAACCTCCGAGTGCTTCCACTTTTCGCTGAGCCAACAAAACGCTGCAAAACAAGCACATTTTTCGGGAAGTTTTTGGAGCGAAAAAGAGCTGTAAAAATAGATTCAAAGGGAGACCAGGCAGGGCACGAGCCGAACTCAACTCTCCTGTTTTTATCTCTTCAAAATGTATCTACTGGGAATTTCTACAGAATTTATTTAGAGTCTGGCTGCATTTTAGTTGTAAAAAAAATATAAAAATTTTAAGAAATTAAAAGAGAATACTTTGAAGAGCAATTAAAAGCTTAATACAAAATCTAAAATAATAATTTAAGGTATAAATTGCCTTTCCTTTTATAAACTTCCTTAAAAATAAAGGTTAGAGACAGCAGAAAGCCACAGCAGATATTTATGATACTTATCCTGTGGCTTAATTTTTAATTAAATACAAAGGTACAAATAAATTACTATATAAAAGTTTTACTTTAAGTTAAAGGCTACAATTATATTGTTAGAATTTCCGAAAGTACAACCTCTTTTTTGAATAAATGAATTATTAAACTCATATGTCGAATCCATTGTTTCTTTGTTGTGCGTGCTGAGTGAGTTATGAAGTTGTCGATGTGGCTGGGGCAAGGACACTGCCTTGGCAAAACGATCCTTAATTGCGTAAGCTGCGAATAAATATTAAGCTTAATTGTTTGGAAGCTGCGCCTTTGTCATGTCAAGCGCATTTAAATAAATTCTGTGGAATGAGTAACGACAAGCAAACAATTGCAAGTCAAAGTCGGGCGAGTGAAGGAGCTGCTCCACATGCGTGTGGGTGTCCGTCTATATGCCGATTGCCGATCCGATATATATATCCCCAACTACTGGCAATGCCACAGCTTGAACCTGACATTCAGCGAATTCATATTTATTCTCCACAACATGCGCCACTGACAGCTCTCTGTGCTGGCAACAAATCGTTGTGATCGCTCAACAAATCGTAGCTGTATCTGTATCTGTATCTCCGCATGTATCTGTATCTGCAAGTGCGACTTCGACGCTGTGTCTGGCTGATGCGTTTTTAATTGAAGTCAATTCGGCAGACAGTCAAACTGGACAGATGCAATAAATTATGGGAGTACGAGTCAATTTGATTATTGATTTTGCGAAAGTGCCCCCCAAGAGTCGCAAGTTCTTTTTAAATACTCTTTATTTTATAAACATTCTGACGAATGGAACACATCTGTGTCTATTCTTGAGTGTTGCAGATAGTGGGTCCATCGCCAATGCAGCCGGCATAGGCCATAATGTGGGGAATGAAGCTCTGCTGCATCACGCCGGTGAAGAGATGGCTCTGAGGGCCGGTGGCAAAGACACCCACATCGTCGCCAGCATGCACGCCGATACTGCCACGAATGTAACTCGGATGAATGAAGTCTACAGGAAAACAAAGGGTTAATATATTATATAAAATATAATATAGAACAGTTAACACTCACCATCTTTTCCCACTTTATCAGAGATATCGTAACGCTGACCATGCTCGTCCTGGTACTGCTCCAGACCCACGGCATAGTTCAGAGTGGCATACTTCACGCCATTGACATCGGTGTCGTCCTGGTTGAGTCCCAGAATGGGAGTGCCCCTGCGGGGATAGCCAGCAATAGTCAAAGGATGGGCATGGTCGGAAGTGACCACAACCAAAGTCTCCTCGGGATCGGTCAGACCAAGTGCCTCCTGCACCGCCTGCTCGAACTGCAGCGTCTCGTCCAGCGAGAAGGTCGGGGAGTTGAAGTGGTTGCCATAGTCAATGAGTCCGCCCTCGATGAACAGGAACCAGCCCTTCTTGTTCTTGCTGACCACCTCAATGGCCTTGCGGGTCATCTCCGCCAGAGTGGGCTCCTCCTTGGCGTCGGCCATCTTGTGGAAGCTCATCACACCCGAACGGAAAGTGCCGATCAAATTGGTAATCTTCGAGGCGTTCACGCTCAGCAACTGATCCCGGGTGTAGGCATGGACACCGCCGGGATGCATGCCCTGCCAGCGGGCCAGCAGATTCACTCCATCGGAACGCTCGCCCTTCTTGTTGAACGGATCCGTGACGGTGTTGGGCAGGAACTTGCCAATGCCGCCGCCCAGCATCACGTCGAAGTTCTTGCCGGGAGTCTGCGTGATCAGCTGAGTGGCAATGTCCGTGCAGGTGGCCGGGTCGTTGACTCCATCGCCGTAGGTCACGATGTCCGTGTCGCTTTCAAAGAATCGATTGGTGGTCTTGGCATAGGCTCCCGAGGGACTGGCATGGGTCAAGGTGGTGGTGGTAACAATGCCCGTGGACTTGCCGGCATTCTGGGCCCACTCGGCAATGGAGGTGAGGCGATTAGCGGGATCCTCGCTGCCACTGCAGTTGTTGAAGTTCACGGCGGCAGTTACTCCCAGAGCCACGATGTTGGTCTTGACGCCGCACAGATAGGCGGTGGCCGTGCAGGCGGAGTCGGCCACCTGGGCATTGGAGCAGTAGGTCTGGAAAGTGGATGAGTTATTAAATATTTCAGTAAAGGAATCACAGATTCTTTTATTTTAATAGAATATTTGTGATGTCTAAAAGTATGCAATTACTCTTAGGAAGTCTTCTTTTAATTACTTTTATAATCTTAGTGAAACAGTTAAGATTTTGCATAAGTTTAGACAGAATTTTAACTGATTTCAATACTTAAGATATTAATTATGATAGTTTAAGGTTGCACTCACCTTACTCAGACCTGTGTATGGGAACTTCTCAAAGCTCAGGGAGTCCTCCTCGCCGGGATTACCCTTCAGCTGACCTTTGTGAATACGGGCGGAAGCCACCGTGGACAAGGACATGCCATCGCCGAGGAAGAGGATCATGTTCTTGGCCTTTCTCTTGTCGAGCTGCGGCTGCTCCAGTTTCCTGGCAATCTCCTCATGAGCCAGGTCATACCAGAACTGGGCATTCTTCTCCTCCTCGGGTCCGGTCTTGCCCCTGCCCATTGCATTGGGATCGATGAGGTTCGCCTCGCGGGTCTTAGGAACTGAGTCTCCGACCAACTGCCTCTGGTTGTGAATCTCGGGCACTTGAAAGGAAGTGATTTTTGTGACACATTTCTTAACTTTTCGTTTATTTTCACCATCACTTACTCTCCAGAGATGCAGCCATGGAGATGGCCACCAGGGCGCTTAGCACCACGATGATCCCGACAAAACTCCTCATTTTGGACAGGTGTGTAGTTCGCTTGACGTTGGCAATTGAACTGATTTTTGGGGCTCTTCCCACGGGCCTTTTATTAACCGTTTTAGGCTAAGGCTCTTATCTGACTTGTCATATCTTCATGGCATAATCCTCCACCTCAAACGTCTTCCAAAATGCTTCGTTTTATGGTCTGGTATTTGCCTAGTCTTTTGGCCATTAGGCTTTATGATTATATAAGGGGGTTTTTGGGTACGAAAGGCCCGGCTACCAGTCCGAGGACCTGGACCAATGGAAAGCCAGCTGGAGTGATAAACGAACACACTTCGGGTTCTGGTGGGCACGGCACCCAAAATCGGGGAACGCGGTACCTGACCCTCCACCCCACACAGCCAAGGTGAAATTGGGGGTGGCAGGTGCTAAATTCCACTTGAGTTCGCAACCATAAGCATGACCATTAAAAGATATAGGTACTATATCTTGGCTAAAGAGTCACTCTGACGTGACACCAATTAAGGTCCCTCGATGATAGGAGACACTGGGGCTGCGGCTGCCAATGGGGCCTTTTGGGTACTGTCTTATAGAGCAATGAAGTACATTATAAAAATGCTCTCAAGGTAATGCAATATATATTATACAGTTCATCAACAATCTGTAGTTAACCAGGAAACTGTATAATTATTGCTATACAAAATATTTAAAGTGTCAGTAAAGTTACATGAGATAAGAGCAAGAACTCATGATTTTAATGAGAAATAAATTAAAACTAAAAATATTACTACCTACAAATTGTAGTAAATGGAAATAAGTTTAATTAAATGTAAGGTTTATATTTACATAAATAATTTTATTTCAGGTATCCTTATATTATATATTTATAGAAGAAATTCTCTCAGTTTCAAGTGGGTTTGATCATCAATTGTATTTAAGATTAATTATCAGGTTTAAGATCGATACAATTTATATAAACCTCAAATCGTTGTTTTGGTTTGCTTAAAGGGTTAATTTACTTAAATAATCCAAAGTTTGTTTCAAAATAATAAATTTAAACATAATTAATTTGAGGACCGTTTAAAGAATCATAGTTTTTCAATTAAAAATCAATAGAGATCTGCTGGGTTTCCAAATAAAAGTAAGATTCTAGTTTTCGAAAAATGTAATGGATTATATTTGATGCCCAAGAACATCTTAAAAAACGTAACTAAACCCCAACGAATACATGACTCTTTTTAAAGTTCAAAGCAATATAATTACATAAAACAGCTAAATACATTTTTATTAAAGAATCTTTATGAGCATGAAATACTGGTTATTTACTTAGCATCTTCTGTAATCCCAACTTAAAGTCCTAAAAAATTTCCATACGTAAAAAAACATATCCCCAAATAAATATTCAACACATGAATATTTCAAATTGCTTAGTACATTTTTTTATTAAAGACTCAAATGCGGAGTCTTGCTGCTTACAAAAGATATGCCTTGTATAGAAGGTATACCCGGACATCGTCATCATTATCGGTTTACTTGGCTTTCCCTGAGTCTTGTAAATGGCTTTTCCTGGCAAAGGATCATCGCTCACTGCCGATCGCACACCTTCTTCCCGCTGCCGACGCAGGAGGCATAGGCCATCAGGTGGGGAATGGTGCTCTGCTGCATCACGCCGGTGAAGAGGTGGCTCTGCGGACCGGAGGCCCAGATGCCCACATCCTCGCCAGAGTGCACGCCCTGGTCCTTGGCAATGTAGCTGGGGGCAATGGCATCATCGGAGACGAGGATGTCGTCCAGGGGAATGCGCTGTCCGGTCTCGTCGAGGTACTGGTTGGGACCAGCCGCGTAGTTGAGCACGGCGTACTTCACGCCATTAAGATCGGTGTCGTGCTGATTGATGCCCAGAATGGGTGTTCCGCGGCCAGGATAACCGGCAATGCTGACGGCATGACCGTGATCAGCGGTCACCACAATCAGAGTGTCGTCGGTGCTGGTCATATCCCTGGCCAGTTGAATGGCCTTCTCGAATTCCAAGGCCTCGTCCAGAGCATAGCCTGGCTGGGTAAAGTGATTGCCATAGTCAATGAGACCGCCTGAGGGAGAGAGAGAATATAATTTTATGGAATGTAAATACTTTGGGTTAAGCCTTATCCCAGTACAGATAAAGCTGATGATATATAAAACCAATAAACTTTTATGATCCTCCACAACCCACCTTCAATGAACACAAAGTATCCCTTCTCGTTCTGGCTCAGCTTCTTGATGGCCACCTCGGTGAGTTCGGAGAGCGTGGGCTGGTAGCTGGGATCCGCGTCCATGTGGAAGTCCATCAGCTTGGACTGGAACAGCCCAATGATGCTGGACACACGCGAAACGTTAACGCTGAGCAGCTGATCGCGGTTGGTGACCAGGACACCGCCGTCATGGAGTCCCTGCCAGCGACCCAGCAGATTGACACCATCGGATCGTTCTCCAGGTTTTCCATGGCTATCCGTAATTGTTTTGGGCAGGAACTTGCCCATGCCGCCGCCAAACATGATGTCAAAGTTCTTGCCGGGCGTCTGGGTCACCAGCTGGGTGGCCATGTCAATGCAAGTGCTGGCATCCGCGCCGTAGCTGGTTACATCCGTGTCACACTCCCACATCCGGTTGGCGGTCTTGGCATAGGCTCCCGAAGGACTGGCATGGGTCAAGGTAGTGGTGGTCACGATGCCCGTGGACTTGCCTTCATTCTGGGCCCACTCAGCGATGGAGGTCAGGCGATTGGCGGGATCCTGGCTAGCAGTGCAGTTGTTGTAGTTGACGGCGGCACTGACTCCGATATTGACGATGTTGGTCTTGACGCCGCACAGATAAGCGGTGGCCGTGCAGGCGGAGTCGGGCACCTGGGCATTGGAGCAGTAGGTCTGCAAGGATACAAGGATTCCAATTATTAGATATTTGAATGATATCTGAGATCTTAGTGCTGCAACTCACCCTGCTCAATCCCGTGTGGGGAAATCGCTCGAAGCTCAGCGAGGACTCCTCACCGGTCTTGCCCTGACGCTGTCCCTTCAGGATTCGAGCAGCTGCAACGGTGGCCAGAGGCATGCCGTCACCCAGGAACATAATCACATTCTTAGCTTTCACAGGGCTGGGCTGCGGCAGTTCGAGGCGCTTGTTGATCTCCTCGTCGGCGATCGAGTACCAGAACTGGGGATCCATCTCCTCCGGGGGCGTGTACTTGTCGGTGGCCACGTCCGTGGAGAACCTAGGCTGGATGGCAGGGCGGCCCGTCAGCTCGTACACGTTGTGCACCTCCTGGACGCCAGCGAGAGCTGGTCCGGCCAGGGCCAGGAGCCCCAGGATGGGGAGAAGAAACTGCCTCGGCGAGGAGAGCATCTTTTTCAAATTGTGTTGCCGCTGGTGAGGTCTCACTAACTACACCGGATCGCACCGAATCCGTGGTCTTATATGGCCTGCGGCGATTCGTGTGCGCCGGATTATTGTGCCCCAGACAAGGAGTATCTAAATTTAGTTTATGGACCCATGACGGAGTTATCTCTCGGTGGGTACAGGCCTGCCCTATCTCTTGAGGGAAATCATCCGTATCTAGCATGATGCCGGGTTAGTTGGGAAAGGGTCTGTTTGAGGGTTAATACTGCCACTATCTTACTATTCCTTACCAGAGTGTGCTCTCTTTTTAAGATCTCTGAGATCTTTGAGGTCATTCGAATACCGTATCGGAGATGCCGAGCCCACTTGTCTCGCACATGATCCCCGAAAAAGCTGGAATCACCTGTGCAAATAGTTCCCGGCAGCTATGTGAATCAGTGCAGTCACGTTTGCGGCTATAAACCGAAAAGCTAAGTCCCATGATCTCCTAATCTACACAGAACGTGCGCTGACTTATCAGTAGAATTTTGCATTTTCACAAGTGGACCAGCTCGGATCGCCGCATCTCGTGGCCTGTGGAGAAAGTTGTTATTGTTTAAATTGCCTGATATGGAGAATACGGGAATTACAGGAATCTTAACTTCAAACTAATATCAATATTAACCCTTTTTTAGTATCTTCTTAATTTTAATGGTTTCCTAGAATCTCTGTCTAGATAAATATAAGAGAATTCAAAAGCTTACAAACTATTACAACGAAATAAAATGATGAAAGATCTCTTTAAGCAGATTTATTAAGTAAGAAATATAGAAGAAAATCTCTGGGAATAAATATAAGAGAATTCAAAAGCTTACAACCAATTACAACGAAATAAAATGATAAAATAACTCCTTAAGCAGATCTATTAAGGAATGTAGAAGAAAATCTCTGGGAAATCACAGCTTCATACTTCTATACATCAAAATTCTACAAAAAATAATAATTTATTAACAAAATTCAGCCATGTTCAAAGGTAGTTGTAGCCTTTTGGACAAGCTGCCCAAGAAGCAGGTTGCCAAGTGGCTGGCTGGGATCCAGACCGTTATCTTTGGCACGGATGGGCTTTTGTGGCAGGAATATGAGCCCATTGAGGGATCCGTGAATGTATTCAATGCCGTCAAAGAAAAGGGAAAGCGATGTCTGATGGTAACCAACGATAGTATCCTGTCGAAGGCGAATTTAACCGAAAAGGCAGCGAGTCTGGGCTTCCAAGTGGAGGAGCAGGACGTGTTCAACGCGGCGGGCTCCATATCGGCCTACCTCACCAACAAGAAGTTCGCGAAGAAGGTGCTCGTCATGGGCAGCAAAGGCATCTGCAAGGATCTGACGGAGGCCGGCCTCTGCACCACGGTTAGCAGGCCGAACTTGGATGGCATGAGCTTGGTCGAGTTCGTGGCCAGGCTGGAGCTCGATCCCAATGTGGGTGCCGTGGTGGTGGCCAGGGATGATGCCATGGCCATGGAGAATATGATCGTAGCCTGCAACTATCTGCAAAATCCCAAGGTACACTTTTTGTCCACCGGCTCGGATGGCTTCCTCCCTTTTGGCGAGCACCGGATTCCAGATGTCGGCACCGTTGCGGCTGCCATCCAGATAATTGTCAACCGAAAGCCGGTAGTCTTGGGCAAACCGGAACCCCGGATAATAAGCAAGTTGCTCGAATCTGGCGAAATTGAGCCGGAAAAGACGCTGGTTATAGGAAATTCGTAAGTAATTTTAATAAGAAATTTGTTTCAATAATACGTTAATTTTATTTTTCAGTCTCAAAACGGATATGGTTTTCGCCAACGTCTGTGGTTTTCAATCCCTTTTAGTGGCTGACGATAAAGCTCTTGAAGTTGCCCAAAAAATTAAGGACGAAGAATGTGAAGAGAAGGAGAACTTGGTCCCGGATCTGTATTTGTCCTGTTTGCCTCTTCTGTATGAGGCTATATGTACCGTAAGTAATGCCGCAGAATCCGAAGACGGAGGACAAGACGGACCCAATTCGCAGCAAGAAGCTGCCAGTGAGTGAAAAAGTAAATTTTTTGAAATAAAATTTTGGTATTAAAATGCAAAGGAATTTATGATGGTGCATTTAGAATCCATAAAATAAAGATATATGTGTAGTAAATTATTTTTACTAAATATTTTTATTACTGCAGTAATTGGTAAAAAGGTTTAAAACCTCAAAAAATACAAAAAATAAATTCAAAATGTTATTTAAAATTTTTTTGTTTCTGCCAAGCAAAGTTTCCCACCGTATTTATCAAAGTTCACCACCCCTTCCAAGAAACTTTTTTGGTGTTATTGTGCCTATTTATTCCCATGGTATTTCGAACGCGCGGTCACACTGTTCTCGTAGTTGCTGTTTTCAAGACAAATTTAATTCGGAACAAAGAAGCAAGTGGCGATAAGGATTTTCCGCTTTTCACGGCTTTTCAGAGTACCATTACTCTGCGTCGCGGGTGCTAGCTGAGAATATTTTGCCCAAAATGCCATTTAAACGGCGATGCAAATAAACTGCAGGCAAACACCTTGAGTGCAACGGGGCTGCAAGTGTGTGCGAGTGCGTGAAAGAGAGTGTGCGAGTGTGTGTGTATACATGTGGATGAACGAAAATAAAACAACGGACGGACCGCTCCCCGCCGCCTCCCGCAAAGCTTGTCCCCAATAGAATACGGAGAACTGCATCGCACTAAATCCCCCACCATCCCATCCATCTCCCTACCGACCAGTCTCCACTCTCCGTTCTGCGCTCTCCACTCTTCTACACTCCCCTCGGCCGCCACCACCAGGAGCAGCAACAATAAGAACAGCAACAACAGCACCGTCACTTCATCCACCTCCAGCAGCAGGAGCAGGAGCAGCGAAAACAACAACAGCAACCACCAGCGCCCTTACAACAACTGTTACAAAAGAGCGAGGCGAGAGACACCCCGCCCCGCAACCCCGTTTACAGCTCACTCACATACGCACGCTCGTTTGCACACAGGCACACGAAACACACACATAGACACATACAGCCAGCAGCCTGGTGTCCTCGCCAGAAATTCAATCTCAATCCGAGTCCCAATCGCCATCACAATCGAAGGCGTAATTGTAGTCCGCGAAGATGGACTCCGATATCGAAATGGAACTGGAATCGGACAACGATGATGACTACGACTACTACAACACAGGTGAGCAGGATTTTGGGCAACAACAAGAAGCCACCTCTCCCCTCTCTCTGGTCGCCTCTCCTCCTGACAACAATCAGCGCCATCGATTTAACTGAGGCTAAATAGGCCTGTCGCTGTGTTCGTGAGGAAGTACACACACACAAAGTGCCCCGGGCATGTGTGTGTGCTGTGCATGTGTGCATGCGGGTTGGTTATTCACCTTTTTGGGAGGCCTAGAGAAGCGAGAATATTTGCATTCAGCACTTGACATTCGCCTTGGGTTCCGCCTGCTCCCCTTGGTGGGGACCCACCGCCTCCTCCTTCACCCCTTCTCTCCTGAGGGCCTTCCGTTTCTTGGCTTGACCATGAGGCTGAAATTATGGAATTGAACTTGAAACCAAACACACGCACGTAGCTGCACAGCGAGAAAAGAGTAGGGAGTTGGGGGAGTGCAAAAAAAGATATTCAAACAATTTTTGTATTGATTTTGATTTGTTTATTGATTTTAAATGTTACATTAGATTTTGATTCAGGGATTTATAGACCTCAAATTGTTTGCATTGTCTTGCTTTTCGTTATTATTTTAGATTAGTTAAAGGAATACTTTATAATTTTATTAAAGCCTTAAACTACCCCCTCATTTCTCTCCGTGTTCGAACAAGTACAATTCGTAGTTGCGAGCTGCGACTGATTGTGAGGTTTTGTGTTTTGTGGCTGGCTTCATTATTGCCTGCCGCTCTTCCCACGCTCTTCTTCGCTCCGCAGCACACCGTCACACACACTCACACTGTCTCAGGTGCGTGCCCAAGTACGTACGTAGTTGCACTTTGTTTTGTGCCTGCTCTTCCTCCGTCAGCTCGCAGCTCGACTCTGCCTTCTGACCTGTCCCTTCCGCCAGCGACTTGAGACCTGGCCAAGACGCCTCGTAACAGCCAACAGCCTTCAATCAGAGATACCCGTACGAGCACGGCTAAAATCGGGCATTTCTATGGCAGCCTTGTGTTGTGCAGCTTAGGGTTACAAATTAGCAAAAGTACGGCCCACAGCAAAACACCGATAATCGGTATAAGTATTTATCAAATACTATCCATTTAAACCATTTTAGATACAACAATTTAACTACAAAATGAATCATGAAATGTAAATCAGAATTTCTTTTACAGTTTACAGTCAAATGTTCAAAAGTCCAACCAGTTTATGCCGCAATACTCGTATTTATGCAACTGTAACTCAAAGTCATACAAATCAACCCTATTTTTGGTGGTAGATTGTGATTTCAGCTGCTATTTGAACCCCTTCTCATATCTACAACAATTGAATTGAATTTAGGAAAAGATCTTACCAATATTTAAGCCAATTATTTACTCTTAACTCCCAAAACTGACTCACTAACTTATCATCCTTACAGGCGAGGACTGCGATGTGGAACGCCTGGATCCGAAACGAGCCGATCCCGAGTACTTCGAGTACGAGTGCCTAACCGTGGAGGACATCGAAAAGCTGCTCAACGAGCGCGTGGAGAAGCTAAACACCATCCTGCAGATCACGCCCTCGCTGGCCAAGGTGCTGCTGCTGGAGCACCAGTGGAACAATCACATTGTCGTGGAGAAGTACCGCCAGGACGCCAACGCGCTGCTGGTAACGGCGCGCATCAAGCCACCCACTGTGTCCGCTGCGGATACAGCTTCCACGAGTGCTGCTGCGGCGGCGGCTAGCGCCCAGCTGCTCCGGCTAGGCAGCAGCGGATACAAGACGACGGCCTCGACGACGCCACAGTACCGGAGTCAAATGTGCCCGGTGTGCGCCAGCTCTCAGCTGGGGGATAAGTTCTACAGCCTGGCCTGCGGCCATTCGTTCTGCAAGGACTGCTGGACCATCTACTTCGAGACGCAGATCTTCCAGGGCATCTCCACGCAAATCGGCTGCATGGCCCAGATGTGCAATGTCCGGGTGCCGGAGGATCTGGTGCTTACGCTGGTCACCCGGCCAGTTATGCGCGACAAGTACCAGCAGTTCGCGTTCAAGGACTACGTGAAGTCACATCCGGAGCTGCGCTTCTGCCCCGGACCCAACTGCCAGATCATAGTGCAATCATCGGAGATCTCCGCCAAACGTGCCATATGCAAGGTATGCCACACGGGCTTCTGCTTCCGGTGCGGCATGGACTACCACGCGCCCACCGACTGCCAGGTGATCAAGAAGTGGCTGACCAAGTGCGCCGACGACAGCGAGACAGCCAACTACATTAGCGCCCACACCAAAGACTGCCCCAAGTGTCACATCTGCATCGAGAAGAACGGCGGCTGCAACCACATGCAGTGCTTCAACTGCAAGCACGACTTCTGCTGGATGTGCCTGGGCGACTGGAAGACGCACGGCTCCGAGTACTACGAGTGCTCCCGCTACAAGGACAACCCCAACATTGCCAACGAGTCGGTGCACGTGCAGGCGCGCGAGGCGCTCAAGAAGTACCTGCACTACTACGAACGCTGGGAGAACCACTCCAAGTCGCTCAAGCTCGAGCAGCAGACAATCGACCGGCTGCGCCAGCGCATCAACTCCAAGGTAATGAACGGCAGCGGCACCTGGATCGACTGGCAGTATCTCTTCAACGCGGCGGCACTGCTGGCCAAGTGCCGATACACGCTGCAATACACCTATCCGTATGCCTACTACATGGAGGGCGGTTCGCGGAAGAATCTCTTCGAGTACCAGCAGGTGGGTTTTCTTAGCAAGCCTCTGTAGATCAACTCTCAAATAATATCTTTACTCTGCAGGCGCAACTGGAGGCTGAGATCGAGAACCTGTCGTGGAAGATCGAGCGGGCAGAGACGACGGACCTGGGTGATCTCGAGAATCAAATGGACATCGCTGAGAAGCGTCGCACCACCCTACTCAAAGACTTCTTTCCAGTGGATGCATAGGCAGACGATACGCTTCCAGAACCACCAGGACAGAATTGAACAGAAACCGAACAGACAGCTAGCTTGTCCCGTTTAGCACAAAGGACGAATTCTATTCGATTTGATTTGATTCGACGACCGACTGTTGAAGGGGCGCGACGCGACAGTATAGACGCTTATTTAAATTAAATTATACACATATTTACACAAATGTATCCCCATCTAGAGGTAGCCTAACGACGTGTAGCTAATTTTTAAACTAAACTGAAAACAAATAATCAAGTGCATATAGACTAGAGTACTTAGCGTAGAGCATAGTCGACTACTTGAAGTATAATATTTATAGTTGTGACACTCGAAATCACTCAAAACGATCGGTTAAACTGCAATACCACGCCTTGCGCAGAACGTTAACGATAGTAGCTGTAGCTGTGCGATAGCTCTACTATAACTATATGAAACTAGCTACAGACAAACCAGACGCATTTCAGTGGCCAAGTGTTCCAACAGTTTTCCAAAAACTAGCCCAAGCGACCCGACGAAGTGCAGTAACAATTCTAAATTTAATAGCGCAGCAAGTCAAGACCCTAAGTTTTAAAAATCTCGTATTAACCCAACAGCATCAAGTATTCGTAATCTGTATCTCGTAACTCTCTCGTAATCGCAGCACATCAATCGAACGCCAGGAGTCTTGAAGTCTTAACGAACTTAGAGGTACTCTTCCCCCGCCCCCCGTCCCGCAAACCCGTTCCTTTCGATTCTCACTCAATTCTCGATTAACGTTGTAAGCTGAACCATAAATTATATTATAGGATTACGCTATGTATGTATGCTTATGCGACTGAATTTGAATTAAATTTACACTAGATATACTTAAAAAAAATCGGAGTGGTTTTATTTAAATTGTGGATTGTGGACTGAAAGCTTTCCAGGAAGCTTTGTACTAAAAGTGGACAAGAAGTCTGCGAAAACTTAACTTGGGTGCAGAGTTTTCATTATGCAGCTTTCACTCAAAAGCTTTAGTTTCGAAATTTGCCAGAGATTCGAATATAATTTGGCTCAACGTTAACTATTTTGACTCAAAGTCGTAAAATTTTCCTTACATCATACATATATCATATAGAATTGGATCCAATAAGATGATGGTCGCTTTGCTTTCGTTTTTAATAGCATACTTTCATGCGGTCCCAAATGTGGAGTCTGTATTTATTTCTAGCATACTTTTAGGCTGTAGTTTGACGATGTATGATTTGTACTGAAGGCAGCTGAAGAAGGATATTTATTGGTGCTCTCTGTTCGCCTTTTTCACGAAATGAAAAATTTTAATTTATTACTTATCTATTTTCATGAATACTGCACTCATTTCTTCCTAATACGTACATAATAATTTATTGCTTCAGTGTTAAAAAACATATCTGCTAATCATTTGTTTATCATTTTTTGCCTTTCTTGCCCTTTTTGCCCTTGCCTTTCTTGCTCTTCCTCTTGCCGCTCTTCCTCTTGGAGAGCACGGGGCTTTCCGTAACCACAATCGGTGGCTCAGGCGGTGGCACCTTGAACATGTGGCACTCGGAACGCTCCTTCAGGAGACTTTTGGCTATTTTCTTTGCCCCCGTTATCTTGGCAACCTTAACGTTGTTCATCTCCTCGACCTTCTTGGCGGGATACACCTCCACATCGCAACAGTTCTGGAGGAGCAGGACGTCAGTGTTGTTCGCAATGGGATACCGGAAATAGAGATCCTTGCCGCAGTCCAGGCACTTGTTCTTCAGGCGTTTTAGCTGGAATTTGATCGGAAAACAACGTCCTGCAATGGTGTTGTTGTCCAGGATAACCGAGTGCTTGTAGGTAGGCTTGGGCCGAGGTCTCTTGGTCCACTGTGGGGGTTAAAGGGTTCCAAAAAACAGTATAAAGCTCCAAGATCTTAAAATGTACCCACCTCATCCAAGTGCAAGGAGGTTTCCAGTGGCCTGCACGCTGCCGAGCAAAGATTGCGCTTAAGGTCCTGCTCCTGGGCCACGCACATGGTGCAGCACCTCAGCTTATCCTTGTCGGAACCGAGGAGTGGACGCGCCTTGCTGCACTCCGCCCGAATGTCGATCTGCTGACGCACCGGACCATCTGGCTCGATGGTGGCCTGTATGATGTTCGCCTGCGGCTCGACCTCACCTGACGGAGGCTGCGAGACCGTGTAGTCCATGCATGGTCCGCCAGAGGGTTCAAAGCACTTCCGACAGGAGGTACCATCGACGAAGTTCTTTTGGAACCACCGGCGACAGCTGCTTTCCGGAGCGGCCATAATAATAGCCAAGAAATGGTGTTGACTTGGCAACGAACAATTTGGAAATGAGTTAAGAGATTCCAAGACTTGAAGCCTCAATCTCAGCCTGTTTATTTAACTTCAAAATAAATGTACATAGCTTATTTTTTCTCCACAGATTTGGCTTCGATTTTGTCCATTTCCACATCTCCTGCGGTGTGCTCCTCCTCGTCAAATATCTTGAGATCCTTGGCGTGATGCCAGACTGCAATGTTCAGAAAGCCGCCGACAAAAATGAAAGAAGCAGCTGTGAGATTCAAGGCGTAACTGCAAGAGAAAAGAGTCAATTCAATCTAGATTCTGGTCTGAAAGGATTCTGTAGTGACTCACCGCAGGGATTCCGTGTCGTAGAGCCAGCAGTTTCCCTTGTTGGAACAGGTCTTGCCCCACACCAAGCAGTAGTTGTCAATTAGCCAGCCGAAAAATATGGGACTTGGGATGAAGCCAAGCAGCGAGGCTACCATAGAACCCAAGCCCAGAGCGAAGGTCTTGTCCTCTTGGGGCATGCAGCGCAGGGCAATGAGCAGATTAGTGGACTTGCTAGAAGCACCAACCAGCTTCAGGAAGCACATGACGCCCAGAAAAACGAGGAACTGATTGAAGCAGTCCACAGGACAAGTGCCATCCACAGCGAATTGTGACTAAAAAGAAATACATCGTCACAAAATGGTTTGATTAGAACGAAATTAAGCCTACCTCCTTGCCAGACTCCAAGCTGGAGGACCCCAAGCACTTGCAGTCTGTGAAAATGGTCCTTCCCAGCGCATCCTTCGTCCTCGCGGAGCAGCCCGCATGACAGGCGGAGATGTAGGTGATGTTTTCGGGACTGCAAACCGGAGCATAGTGCACGTAGTCGCAGTGGCAGGACGCACTGCAGCTGTTCTCAGCCGACAAGGTGGTCAGAGAGTTCAACCTATCGCTACTCTCGCATCCTATGGCCACATAGCAAAGGATTCCAGCCACCGTTACGAAATCCACAATGGCATTCCAGGAGGCCATGGCCCGGGCACTTGGCCTATACTTCGAGATCACGTAACCAGATATAAGGACTCCGGCGGCCGAGAATCCAAGAGCCACTGTACCTGTGGCCATGGTGGCCATGGCTGCCGATTGCCTGTACTGGGTCTCGATATACTTTGGAGTAAATATCCAATAGGCCATATAGCCGAAGAAGTACATTATGGAGGCCATGGTGTTGTAGACGTACACCTTGTTTTTGGTTAGCTTCCTGACCGTCTGCATCATGTCTCCGAAGGAGAGCTCCTTGAGGTTAACTTCCTCACTTCCTTTGGCTTGCCCCACCTGAAGACGTCTTCTTCTCGAGCTGGGCAGCTCACGGGGAAACATGAACAGGAAAATGGCAGAGACCAAGGTCATTGCGGCCAGTATAATCCAGCCAAGCCACCAGGCGCCCATCCATCGGGGATCCTCTCTGCCAATTAGAGGTTCCAAGGTGGGTTCTATGTACAAACGCAGGCACAGAGCAGCGAGGGAATAGCCAATAGCTGGACCCAGCATCCTCAAGAAAGTGGATAAGCCTGAAGGAGGAATAAGCCAGAAGTTACTCTATATCTTGGTTAACGAAATACTCACTCAACATGGCTGGAGTCTTGGACTTGGTGCCATTGTCATCCATGTACGCAATGCCCAAGGTGTAAAAGAGGGCCTGTCCCACTCCAGAGATGAGTTGCGCCACAAACAGGAACACCTGGGGAACCCACTGACCAATCTCCTCCTGAATGCAACCAGCGGCACTTGTCTGACACAGCTTCTTATCCCTCTCCTGCCTGGCCATGGTCTCGTTGACCTGGCCATATTCCCGGGTCAACTTCAGGGCATCCTCGCCGGCGCCATAAATGAAGTGCAGCGAACTCGTCAGCAGGCAAAAGGCCACAATGGTCAGTAGACCTAAGTGGGAAACTATCAGATATATGACGAGCTTTGGATTACTAGCTCACCTATTCCCATCCACCGGGGTCGATGCCCATTTCCGGCATAATAGCCCAAGAGGGCGGCCGTTAACATGGTGCTAATATCATTGCCCACCGAGATAATGCCGGATATCTTTGTGGGTATCTTGTAGCGCTTCTCCAAGGTCGTAATAGTCCCATTGAAGTAGGCGAAGGTCATTGTCATCACACAGCCAGCAATCCCGTACAGAATCACATACATTTTCTCAGTTGCAAATCTGCAAATACAAACGTTATGAAGTCAAGATAAAGATACGATGATGATGATGAGCTTACCTTTGCATGAAGGGACCCTTGAAGATCCAGAACCCGCAGGCAGTCTCCCCACTGACATCTTCCTCTTCGGATACATCCCGAGGAGAGGAGTTCTTCAACTTTTCCGGGTTCTCCAGGAAGGGCAGAGCTTCACTTGGCTCTGCGGGTGCCACCTTCTTGTCAACTTGCATCTCCACACAGCGAGTATGAACTGATTCTGTCTATCAGGGATAGCTGCATCTCAGGTGTCCCAGCTTGCTGTTCTTATCAAGGCAGTCAGATTAGACAAGTGAGGATCAGACAGGCGACAGGGGGTATAAATTTAAAGAAGAGCTAATTGATGAAGTCTCCTTATCATGCCTTCGTATCTTTTTCGGAAACGTGCGAAATTCTGGCGCAAGCACAATCTCAAAATATGGGTGTGTGTGCCACGTATCCCCAAGATAAACATAGATTAAGCTTCAAACAAGGAAAAAGCTTTAATATAAACATTTAATTATGTTGAATATCATTCCCTTTTATCGGAGCTTTGCTTGTCTTTAAGATCTATAACTTCACCCTTGTTGCCAGGATCTGCAGTCTCCTCTTCATCGAAGATCTTTACATTCTTGGCATAATACCATATTCCAAAGTTCCAGAAGCTGGCCAGGAAAATCAGTAAGGCACTCACAAGGTTTATTGTTAACCTAAAGAAGAGGAAATAGTTTGGCATTTTTTTCAAGTAACTACTTGCTCACCTCAAGGACTTTGTGTCGTATATCCAGCAGTTTCCCTCGACCCCGCAGGTCTTGCCCCAGACCAAGCAGTAGCTGTCCCACATCCAGCCCGAGATAATGGGACCGGGAATATAGACAAGTATAGTGAACATCATGGTGCTGAAGCCCATGGAGAAAGTCTTATCCTTCGTAGGAACGCATCGGAGGGCCAGAAGCTGATTACTGGAGCTTCCTGTGGCAGTTACGAACCTCATGAGGTACATAACGGCCAGGAAGAGCAGGAACTGCTTGTTGCAGTTCACGGGACAGGCTCCATCTATGGCAATCTGGGACTGGGATACCAGAGATGTTTCGTTAGAAAACAAAGCTTGGTTCAAGGAGCTCTCCAAACATTGGCAGCCTGTGTAAATGGTCCTTCCCAGTTCGTCAAGTCCCTTTTCCGTGCATCCTGCATGGCAAGCCGAGATGTAGGTTATGTTTTCCGGACCGCAAACCGGAGAGTAGTAAACATATTCACAGTCGCAGGATGCACTGCAGATGTCGCCAGTGGGAATAACAGTCCTCGAGTTGGCTCTGTCGCCCTCGTCACACCCCACCAAAGCATAGCATATGAGGGCAGCCACTCGGACATAGTCCAAAACGAAGTTCCAGGCAGCCATTGTCCTGGCACTCGGCTTGTACTTTGAGATCACGTAGCCAGAGATGAGAACTCCGGCGGCGGAGAATCCGAAGGGCCCCGCACCCGTAGCCAAGGTGGATGTGGACGCCGACTGGCGAAACTGGATCTCCATATACTTGCTCATGAAACTCCAGTAGGGCATGTAGCTGTAGCAGTAGAATATGGAACCGATGGCGTAGTACACATACACCTTATTGGAGGCCAATCGTTTCAGGGACTCCAGCATATCCTGGAAGGAGGGATCTCCCACAGAAGCATCCACCTCTCCTTTGTCCTCCGCTTTCAAGCGTCTGATCCTGGCCTTGGGCGTTTCCTTGGGAAAGATGCCCACAAAAAAGGCTGAGATGAGCAGTATGAATATCATGGGGATCCAACCCAGCCACCAGGCGCCCATCCACCGGGGATCCTCAGAAGTGATCAGGGGCTTCTTGAAGGGATCGATGTACAGGCTAAGGCAAAAGGAGGCCATGGAGGAGCCCACGGCAGGACCCAGCATACGCAGGAAAGTGGACATACCTACCGTATGAGAAGTAGATACATTTGGGATTGCTTATAAGAATATTCATTTTGATCCTTACTCAGCATTTGCGGTGAGTTGGCTTTCGATAGATTATCGTCCATGTAGGAAAGCCCCGGGGCATAGATGAGGGAGCATCCAATGCCGCCGATAAACTGGCCTATAAAAAATATAAAAATTGGCTTGTAATCCGCAGTTTGCTCCTCTTGACAGTTCGAGTTCCTCTCGTGACAAAGGTAGTCGTCCTTTTGGGTGGAGTTCAAAGTAGTGTTGACATATTCCATTGATCCGTACTCCTCCGTGAGTCTTAGGGCCTCTTCGCCGGGTCCATAAAAGGAGTGTGTAGTTAGCATGAGCACACAGAAAAAGGTAATAATAAGCAGGCCTGCAATAAAGCCAATAGAACTTAAATAAGTGCTTTATAGGGTTTTTTTTGGAAAAATTCAATAATTTTAAATATCATAACTAAACCAAAAATTCATTCATTTAAATTTTGTTTTCCTTTCTGTCTTCGTTTTTAAAATGTAAAGAAATCAGCATATTAAGTTTAGAAATTAAAATACATTAATTTTTTTTTGTTGTTTTTGAAATTTTAAAATAAATTGAAAAATTTTATTTTCTACCAAACATGATCGATTCAGTTTTTAATGCTGATCAATAATATATATGATTTAAAGGGTCGGAAATGACTTCTTTACTCTTACTTTATTTTTTAGGAATTAGCTCTTCAAAATTGAATTCGACAGAAAATGTTGTAATTGATTTTTAAACTGTAATTGTAGGCTTATAAAACCAATATAAACTAACACAGAATCGCCTCTCAAATTGAAATATATGTTTTCATGTGAGTTACGGTTATTTGATTACTATAATCCCCTCAAATAAACAATTAAATACTATAAAATTCTCTGGACTGGTCATAGTTAATGCACATTTCAAGCCAATTAATAGTTGTTTGTAGTAATTAGATAGCTTCCGTTTGTGTGTGTTGCTGTTTGTTGCGTTTATCATCTCTCTGTCTCTGTTTTGGCACGCCCCAATTATTCTCACTTCCTAACCCATTTATTAAATTTTTCCTCTAAAAATTCAGCTGATAAATTTCTATTATTTATATAAATATATTATATACTTCACCTAGAGCAACCCAACGCGGTCGATGTCCTCTACTGGCGTAGTAGCTCAAGGAGGCCGAACAGAAGACAGTGCTTATATCACTGCCAACCCCGATTATTCCTGTAGTCTTGCTGGGAATATTGAAGCGTTTCTCCATTGTTGTGATAGTTCCTGCATAGTAAGAGGAAGCCATGGACAAAAAGCAGCACGACATTCCATAAATAACAACAAACATGCCCGCCGTTGAAAATCTATGGAAGGAAATACCATTAATGCTGGAAAAATCAATTTGACAGAGAGTCACACCTTTGAAGACAATTTCCCTTGAATACAGAAAAGCCACAGATAGTTTCTGGGGAGTCCTCCAGCCTTTCTGATTCATTGCTGCCAGTTTCTTTATCCTTTACAGACTTGGGGGAATCATTTTCTTTGCTGTCCATGTCGACCATCCGTCTCTGCCGAACTGCTCGAAAGCACTGATCTCTCTCTCTTTCATTCAACAGAAGCAAGTTTCAATTAAATTGCCGGAACGGATTTAACAAAAAAGCTCAATTCCATGTA